>APFE031624473.1:0-32116 GCA_000404065.3 Pinus taeda | reverse complement strand
CCAACATCCTATCGAAGATTCGGCCAATAGAAATAATTTTGCAGTACTGCCACTGTTTTCTCGACCCCGAAATGCCCAGCAGCCCGACTGTAGTGTGCTTCCCAAATCATCTTGGCACGCTCGCATGATCGGTGGTCGACTGAGGCAATCTGCAACATTATTGGTGCTGTCCTTTTTTTACTTGATATTCAAGTGAAACTGTTGCAGGTATGTAGACCACTTCTGATGGCGATCATTCTGCAATTTCCCTTGGGTCTGTATGAACTGCAGAGGTCGGTGGTCTGTGTGGATGACCGTTTCCTTCCCCAAAATGTAATGCTTCCATTGTCGGCAGGCCTGTAACAATGGAATACATCTCTTTATCATAAGTGGGATACTTCCGGACTGTGTCTGAAAGTGTTTCACTTTGATATGCCACTGGATGCCCGTGTTGAGTAAGGACTGCCCCAATAGCATAGTCAGAGGCATCTGTCTCGACCTCAAATGGTTGTTGTAAATCTGGTAACGCGAGCACTGGTGCCGTGCAGAGGCGATTCTTCAACTCCCTGAATGCCTTCTGTTGAGCTCAGACCAAAAGAATTTTTCTTCCACCCCGCCCTTGGTGACTTGACTCAAGGGCCAAGAAATATGAGAAAACCCAAACACAAACCTGCAGTAGAAGTTGGCAAGACCTAGAAAGCTGCGGAGCTCTGTTAGAGTGGTTGGAGAGGGCCAATCCCGAATGACTTGGACCTTGGCTGGATCGACATGCACCCCCTGTTCATCAATGATGTATCCCAGATACTGAACCTCGATCATGCCAAAAGTGCATTTCTCCAAATTGGCACATAGCTTGTGTTGCCGCAGTGTTTGGAGAACCTGTCGGATGTGGTGGAGGTGCTCTTCCCACCTCTGGCTGAAGATCAGAATGTCATCCAAGTATACCACTACAAATGAGTTGGTGAATGGCCGCAAGATGTCATCCATTAGCCTCATGAAGGTTGCAGGAGCATTCGTCAACCCAAGGCATAACCAACCATTCGAAAAGGCCCTCCTTGGCTTTGAAGGCAGTCTTCCACACATCGGAGGGTTCGATTGGTACCTGTTGAACACCTAATCCTCTAAGGGTTGGTGTGGAAGCTGAACAACCAAAGGGAGTCCAAGGGACCACTTGCAATATGAATCCAAGGGTCACACCATGCACTATAAATGTATATCATTGTCAATAATATATGTACTCTCATGCTAATCTGAATGGAAAATGGCATCAACCCATGGTACTCATCCACCCATATTATTCATCAACCCATGGAATTTACCCATGGTATTGTAAATGGCATCCGCCTGTGGTATTATAAAATCCACCCATGGTATTTATTCACCCATGGAATTGACCCATGGTATTGTAACTGAAAGATACTATAAGTAACAAGTCACATTTTGTAAAAGGACAGATTGTCCGCCACAATGTAGCCTTTACAGCTCAGAGGCATGTAGCCGCCACATCTCTTCTCAGAGATAAGCTACCATTGCCCTAGCTGGTTTATTGTCACTTGGGTTTTAATAAAAAGTTTCTTTGTGGTTTTGTTTATTGGGCATTCTCATATTTTTCTCCTGGTAATTTCAAGTTTTCAGATCTTGGGGATCTCTCCTCCCAAGATCCATTTCAATCTTTTAGATCTTGGGGGCCTCCTCCCAAGATCCAGATCAGTGGTATCAGAGCAGGTTATGATTCCATGGGCGGCGACTTTGCAGATCAGATCTGAAATATTTGGTAAAAAATTTACAAAAACAAATACCAGATCTAGATTCCTCTCGAAAAATCACCCAATTTCAAAAAAAAATGGGTCGAATCGGAGTTCGGATGTGGGAGATATCGCTGATTTAAAATCAGCTATTTTTTTTTTTTACGGCGGAACTGTTGCAGCACGAATCTGAGATTCTAGAGTGTCCAGATGATGATTTCCATCACATGGGAAGATGCAAAATGCTCCTTCTACTTCCAAAAACAGGTTATAATAAATATTCTGAGTTATATTGGCCGAGTTATGTCCATTTTAATTCTGGAGCAGCATTCGGAGTGGGTTCCTATTGGAGACGTGCCCTCCCACCCCACTTTAGTAGGCACCTACGTCACATTCATCAGTTTCAACATAGCAGCATTCGGCTTGGGTTATTTGGAGATGTGCCCTCCCACCCCAGGCTATGTAGGCACCTGCTACTTCATCAGCAACCAACATCATGGTTATGGGTCATCCACAAACCCACACTTCATCGAAGTCCATTTTCTAGGCCGCACACTGTCAGTATCGCAGTTGGTCACAAGCATTACAGGGTATCTCTATCCTCGGATCTTCGTTCGTCATGGTTATGGGTCATCCACAAACCCACACTTTATCGAAGTCCATTTGCTAGGCCTCACACTATCAGAATCACAGTTGGTCACAAGCATTATAGGGTATCTCTATCCTCGGATCTTCGCTCATTATGGTTATGGGTTAACCACATAAAACCCTTATCTTCAGTGGCTCTTCATATTCAACAAAGGCTTCACAGGAGGGAACTTTACGCAATGGGGACCATTGCTTCTTAAGGAAGGAGGAATGATCCGAATGGAAAATGGCATCAACCCATGGTACTCATCCACCCATATTATTCATCAACCCATGGAATTTACCCATGGTATTGTAAATGGCATCTGCCTGTGGTATTATAAAATCCACCCATGGTATTTATTCACCCATGGAATTGACACATGGTATTGTAACTAAAAAATACTATAAGTAACAAGTCACATTTTGTAAAAGGACAGATTGTCCGCCACAATGTAGCCTTTACAGCTCAGAGGCATGTAGCCGCCACATCTCTTCTCAGAGATAAGCTACCATTTCCCTAGCTGGTTTATTGTCACTTGGGTTTTAATAAAAAGTTTCTTTGTGGTTTTGTTTATTGGGCATTCTCATATTTTTCTTCTGGCAATTCAAGTTTTCAGATCTTGGGGGTCTCTCTCCCCAAGATCCATTTCAATCTCTTAGATCTTGGGGGCCTCCCCCCAAGATCCGGATCACATGCTTATCATTCATCTTCTGTTGTTGCCATGTATGTGTTTAACATGGTATCAGAGCAGGAGATATCCGGCCCTACACATGTTTGAGCCACTTGTTTTATGGTCTTTTTGTGCAGGTCAATTATACCATCAATTTTACATTTCATGAATGTTTTCTCAGCTAAATTCTAGCTGCAATATCTGCTCACATTAGTAACGCTCTTGCTTCAGAGTTAATCCTTCCTACATTGCATTTATTACCTCTCAGTTTCTATGCCTACTCGAATAGTATGTCGGTGGTGGTTTCTTTGTTAGTGTGTCAGGCCTGAAACCTCCTCAGCATTGTCCTTGGTAGTTTCTCTATTAGTGGAATGAGCGCGATAGTTTCATATGCATTTTATACCACTAGTTCACAATTTATGCATTCACAACCCATTTAATATCATCATGCTCCAGTTTTTGTTAATATATATCTCTTCTAGTTTTGTTAACATATGACTAAACAATTCCAGTCTCTCTACACAATGCTTTTGTTAATATATGAATGAACCATTCCAGTCTCTCTACACAATGCATTCCAATTCTCTTGGAGGTTCCTTTGGTTAAAGCCCACTAATGTCAATATGCAAATCAGCTACATTGTAAATTTCCACCCTGGCAGCAAGGTCGTTATCATCCTCAAGCAAAGTCATGATGTTGATCATCTGGAAGGCATCTGTGCATAGAGTGTCGTAGAGCACCCAGCCATAGTGGATTTTCCTGACCTACAACTGGGTTAGGGATATGGGGTTCAGTCTTTCAAGTGGAACCAAGGAAGTTGCACCCCTTCTGCCAATGGGGTCTATGTAGGACACACATGATTCAATAATGCCTAGTACTGGTATGTCTTCCACAATTGCTTGATGGTGGACATTGTGGATTCAGAGCAGGGCTTCCTTGTCGAACATCTGTGAGGCGTCGAGGCTTGCTTCATCATAGTAACTTCAATCTTCTATGAGTGCATGATAGATTGCAAACAAAACGGAGAATAAAAACAATGCAAAGGGCATGTCACTTGTGACATGCAGGCTTATCCCAGCTACTTCAAGGGCATTATTCCACACCCTTGGGATACTAGCATATATCGTTCAAAGCGTGCATTTGAAACATCGATAGCTAAATGCAAGAAATTCAAGTCCTCTCTGTTTATCATATCAATCTGAAATTTGAAATCATGCTCTGTAGTTGTAAGAGGTGCTTCCTTCACTCCTTGTAAGTTGCTAAACTTCTTGAGGCACTCCTCTAGTTGTCTGTTTACTTCAACAGCCTTCACGATTCACTCTCTTAGGTATTTTTCATTCTTTTGAGCACCATCAAACACTCATGTATTTTGGCCAATCTCTAAGCCTTGATGAACGTCTGACTGTTCTGGGAGTAGCACATGAATTCTGAGAATCACTTTTACTTCCCTCGTTGGATTTTTTTTTTCTGCATATCCTTTCTTCGAATAGGGAAAATCATCCAAAATGTCATGTATCTCTTTGGGAGCACCCCTTATTTTGCACTGAGCAGAATAAACTGCAACTACGAAGATAAACGTTGAGGAGTATCTCATTTCCAATTCTCCCAAACTCAAATTGGTAAGACAAAATGCAAGATTTTTCTCATCTTCAACAGAATTAGCAACTTTGATAAAATGTCTAATGTAATCAATGGTGGTTGGAATTGTAATTTTGTAATCCAGTGCCTTCAGAGTTGCTTGTTCTATTAGCATTATTTCTGAAAGTGTGAATCTACGCTCTCCAAATCTAGTTGCCATTGGAGGCCAAACTTCCTCATACTTGGCTGCCAGAAACAATACTGTGGTAGCAACTGATTACCAATTCTCTTCACTAATATTTCCAACTAAACAATATCTATCGGGTAGATTCATGGAAAGATTACATGTTTCTTGGATTACTTCCCCCTCTGTTGCATAGATCTCGAATATTCCGACATTCGAACTCTGAAATCCTCAATGATGGTGTTTGTTTGTATTGGCATGGAACTTGGAGGCATATGACTCCTATTCTCATTTTCAACACGGTGTCCCACTACAAGCTAATTAGAGAAAACCCCTACATCAGTGTGTTGCATAGGCTATCCTTGCACGTTGAACTGAGAAACTTCTTTTTGCCTCCCACTTTCATGTGTTTGGGGTGTGAAACCAACTTCAAGAGGCTGCACTACATTTATGGGCATAAGCATAAATTATGGAGTTCTTTCTATGGGGCCTAAAGTCATCATTCCACCTTTTGTTATTGTTGTAGCTACATTAAAGCGACTGCATGTTATCCCAGAGGCTGAATGAGTGTGGTTTGATGATGATACAAGGACTGTGGTGAAAAGGGAACTTGTGCTTCCATTTCCTGGGCAGCGTACATCATAAATAAATGTTGAGGTGCCATTATGGAGACTAATAATTACATATGTACTAATTTGTGTTGGTTGTCATTTAATTATCAGGTTCCATATTCCAATCTACTCGATGTATAGTTAATTTTTTGAATGAGAAATGTACATTCTAGAGGAGATACCACTTAATGGCTATTGCATTTAATTTCTAAAGTTGCTATTGGAAAATATAAGTTTATTTGAAGACTGTTACTACATGTGGAAGTATTAAAAACAATGTAGAGTGAATAAACTTACGAAAATCACCCACTGTGGAGAACATTGTGGCAAAAATCATTTGCATATCAGGGTTTATCTATTTAGACAATGGCCAAACTTGAAGATGCATTAAAGTTATTAAATATCCTAATTCATTCCACTGTTGATGGGATGGTAAAATTCAACAAAGAAACTCTTTTTAACATTCAAACTTATTTGCAAGATGTACAAGAACAGATGGATTTTTTGCAGCTTGAATCTCAACTGCAGAAGGAAGAATTATAGTACTGGAGTCATCATTCTGAATCTGTTTATGTTCATAACATTGAAACAGACTCCCATAAGCAGAAAGTTGATCCAGATCCATTACCTAATGAAGGAGAAGAGTTACATGTAGAAGTTCAGTTTGCACTTTCCAAGCCCATCATCAGACCTTGGGAAGAGTTTGTCCACATCAGGCACAGAA
The DNA here is from genome assembly GCA_000404065.3 of Pinus taeda. Classification (NCBI taxonomy): domain Eukaryota; kingdom Viridiplantae; phylum Streptophyta; class Pinopsida; order Pinales; family Pinaceae; genus Pinus; species Pinus taeda. Next base: position 25,994 of record APFE031624473.1, on the reverse strand, counting down.
TTGGTCTTGGATATGAAAAGGACATGTCCTTTCATATTCTATATTACTCAAAGACCATTCAATTTCAGAGTGTTGGATTCCTTCATGACAATTCACCTTCAGATATTCCAAAATTTTCCCCTCTTCCACAGCAATAGCAACAGATTGTGAAATGCCAACACTGTGACCAAGTTGGTCATATGAAAGATCATTGTTTTCATCTTCATCCATGTAAGTATTGTCATAAAGCCAATCATTCTTCAAATAGATGCTTCAGAAACAAACCTTCTGCAAGAACAAATATTCATCTTGGATGGATCGCTTATTGGCAATGGGATTCAGCAGCCAAGAAAATATTTCGCTCATCGAATATTGAAAAGTCTTGCAGTTGATAACTCTTCATCTTCTCACCTTATATCTAACAGGGGAGGAGTGATGGTCATCTACAAGCTTCAAAGCTACATCAAGTGATCATAAGCCACAACCTTCCATACCAGATTCAAATTTGTAGCCAGAGACAAAGAAGCCCCTGAGCATGCCTTCAATTAGGCATACCTCTTCAAAAAATTGGGGACACTTCCTCTAGCAAAAGACTTCAGCTTCTTACCAGTTTTGGAAGAGTTCTAGAAATTTCATTAAGAATTCCATAATTGTTGGTCATCCTTAAGCCATCACAGGTTGAGAACTTCATTTCTAGGTTGAGGTTCTCCATTTTATGCATAGTGAGACCTCCCTTTCATGGTTTAAGGTTTCCCTCTTCAAAACATTAGGAGCACTTCCTCTAGCAAAATACCTCAGCTTCTTGCCAGACCTGGAAGAGTTCTGGGAACTGCACTAAGTGTTCCAGTTTTGGTGATCATCCTTAAACCACCTCCCTTTATACCAAAATTTCAAAGAGCACATTCAACCTAGTGTTGTCCTGCATTTTTTCATGTTTTGTATTATAGCTCTCTTCTTTGACTCATACATAACCCTTCAGATTAAGGGGGGGAATGTTGGACACCTAATCCTCTAAGAGTTGGTGTAGAAGTTGAACAACCAAAGGGAGTCCAATAGACCACTTGGAATATGAATCCAAGGGTCATACCATGTACTATAAATGTAATTCATTGTCAATAATAAATGTACTCTCATGCTTATCATTCATCTTTTGTTGCTGCCATGTATGTGTTTAATAGTATCTAGTGATATCCTGACTTCAATTTGATCTTGCTGAAATATTTCCCCCTTTCAGTTGGTCCAGAAGGTCATCAATCCGCGGGATCAGGTACCTATTCCACACGGTGATCTTGTTCAATGCCTGATAGTTAATACAGAGTCTCCTAGTCCCATCCTTCATCTGTACCAACATGATCAGGCTCCCACAGGGTGATGAACTTGGTCGTATGTGACCTTTCTGCAGCAACTCTTGAAGTTGCCTCTTGATTTCGTTGTTATCAAAATGGACTGCCAATAGATTGGTCCGTTGGGCAGTGGTGCACCTGGGGTCAGATAGATGGATTGCTTGACCTGACAATGAAGAGGCACCCCTATAGGGGAGGTGAAGATGTACTCGTACTCCTCCACGACCTTGTCTATCTGTTGTTGTCATGCAGAGGGGCCCTGTATGGAGGTCGTGGCCACCGCCTTCTTCTTTCCCTAAGGTCATATCGTCAGGAAAACAAATTACGTCGTTTTGGAAATGAGCTTACTGCATTGTTTTGCAGTAACCAAAGATATGGTGGTATGCAGTGCTACCTCTGGTATCTTGTATAACTTATTTCCCAAAGTAATAATAACAGCATGAGGCTTTGACTCATACAAAGCATGTCGCTTCCACAAGTATGGTTAGCCTAATAATAAATCACAAACATCAAGGGGATAAATGTCACATAATACCTCATCTATGAAGGGTCTGATGTTATATGAAAAGCAACACTGTTGGCTCACGCGAAGATCTTGTCCTTGGTGAAGCCACCCGATGGTGTACGGTTGGGGATGTGTTGTGGTTGGTAATCCTAGCCACTTCATGACCTCTGCCAAAATAAAGTTCTTTTGGCTCCCGTTATCAACAATGAACTGTAATGGGGAACTCTTTACCCACATATAGGAGTGGAAGAGGCGCTCCTCCTCCTCTGGATCTTCGGGTTCCTCCTTTGGATCGATAATCTGCTTCTCTTTTTCATTCCCCTTATCAGGTTCTGACTTGGAGTCGGAACATGTAACTGATTTTGAAGCCTTTAGCTCGACCACTAGTGACTACTTGGCCCAACGCTCACTTGTGTTATGAGTGGAGCTCTTATGGAACTCACACCAATTTCTCGTGTCCTTCTTTGGCTTCATAGCGTTGTGTTTTTCTTGCAGATTTGGCGGGTTGTCCTGGGCCACCCCACCTTGGCTTTGTCCTTTATTCTACAGTTTGGAGGCACCTTTCCCTTTCTTTAGATTCGTAAATCCAAAGTCAAACTTCTTCTGTTTAAACTTCTGCTCGATCTTGACAGCATATTGGTACGTCATGCCAAGTGAGGAGATGTACAAGAACTCCATATCATCCTGGATGTACCTATGCAAGCAGGCACAGTATTTGAGTACCAAATGCTGCTCAGAATCCTTGATACCCAACTTTGTGCAAAGGGTATGAAAAATATTGGTAAACTCCAGCACATCTTGGTCCCTTCCCTGTCGCAACGTGGTTCACTTTATGTAGTTATCCTTATAGCTTTTGACAGGGTAGTACTACTCCTTAATGGCATCCTGGAACGAATTCCAAGTGGGTGTGGCTGAAAATAGTGATGTAGTACTTTCATCCTTCTGCTTGCAGTAGGTTTCCCACCAGTCCCTGACGTGGGGGTGGCTTTGAGAAGAGTGAAAGTAATCTTTTCCCGCCCAAAAAAATCATGAACATAAAAATACCCTTCTAGCATATTTAACCATTTATCTACAATGTTTGCATCTATTTGACCCTCAAATATGGGAATTTCAAAGTTAACTTGTACCATAAAGGGTGTGGCACTTCTAGAATAGCTGTTGGAAGTAGATGTGTCAACCCTTGGAATCCGCTAAAGGATCTGGGCAAAGTTGTCCATCATCACGTTCCTTTGTTGCTCGAGGGCCTCTTCGAGCAAGATTTTGATAGGATCTCTTGCCCACTCATCTTTCTTTTCATCCTCCATGGGAGGCTGTCGAGATTTGCGAGGCTGGTCTTGCAAAGGTTCAACTGGTTCAAGCCCTAACTCCTTATATCCCGACCTCGTTGGGGACATGCAAAGAAAAACAGAGAAAGAGAAAACCGCTCTGATACCAATGATACAAACTTAAATAGGAACGCAACATATTATATACATAACCATAAATACATAGATGCACAAAAACTAATACTTCATTTCATTAATGTAAAATACTGAAATATGCTTACAAACAGAAGTGGAAATAAACTAGCTCGGGCAATGGTAGCTTATCTCTGAGAATAAATGTGGTGGCTATATGCCTTTGAATTGCATTACAATGAGGCTCAAGGGCATTTTTATTATTGAACAATAATAGCAAACCCTAAACAACAGAAACCGTAACCCAAGGAGATCTAACACCAAGAGTTTATGGGCCCCGTTGGGGTTAGTTGGAAAGCCAACTTCCTGGGGTCGTGAATTGGTCATATTATCTTTGTTTGACGCACATGATACCACATTGGAAACATATCTCCGAGGACTATGACAGAAAAGATGATTTAGGACCCGAAAAACTACTAGAAATAGTAAATTGTGCTACAATTAAGGAAACTGAAAAAATAAAAGAAACAATGGTGGGGGTCCAAGTGGAATTGGTGGGTGGCCACCAATATCCACCTAGATCATGTTATTACATGTTTATTGTGTTGGCCTAGTGATCTGGGATGGATCACAGTAAATCTTGGTTCTATTGATGAGGGTGAGGTGGTTTAGCCTTGGGATGCCCTGTTTGGTTCTTTTGGTTAGAGTCCCACATTCATGCTTGGAATATGGCACAGGGATGAATGGATGAAGAGAGATTTGGCTCAACCATTCTATGGTCGGGTGGAACGTGGTAGATGTGGGAGGAGGATGTTATAGTTTGAAGGTAGAAATCAGAAGTTGTAAGGTGGATACTAATATCTTGATTGAGGTAAAGGAAAGGCTTCCCATAGCTCAGGAAATGCAAGCAGAATTTAATGCAATCATCCTTCATATCCTTTCATATTTTAAAAAGCATGGATAGTCGGGGATCAGTCAGGGATAGGAAGAAAAGACAAATGGGGTATATGGTGGCTAGTTTCATAGAGGACACAAGTTGGACAAGGATGATATTGTCATAGGTGGTAGATATTTGGATACACCTGATAATTAGGCTATCACTCATGGATTTTATTCTAGTTCTAGTTCTTAGAGACATCATCATCATTACTGACAACATACTTATAGGAGAAGTGAGAAGCAATATTTTCCAGAGTTCAATAAAGACAAGCCTCCAAATTTTGATGGGGATGTGAAGAAATCAGAAGGTGTAGAAGCATGGCTTCTTGGGATGAAGAATCTCTTTAGATTGCATGATTATTCAAAGAATATGAAAGCTAAGATAATAATATTTAGTCTCAAGGGAAAAGAAGATATATGGTGAGAATATGTGAAGTATATCAAAGGCATCAGGGTAGAGGAGCTAAGTTAGAATAAGTTTAAAAGGCTCTTTAGGAAGAAGTACTTGCCTGAGAGACAATATGATTGAAAGGCGAAGGATTTGAATGAGTTGAAGATGGATTCCATGAGAGATGAAGAGTACACGACCAAGTTTATGGAGTTGTTGAGGTATGTGCCCTACCTCAAGGATGAGAAGACAAAGGTCCAAAGGTTCATCAGTGGATTACCTTTAGAATTTAAAGATCGGATTGAGTATCATGAGCCTCAGTAAATGGAGGAACTCATCAGGAGGCATTGTTATGAGTAGTCCAAGTGCAAGTCTGAGCCTAAGTGAGATTAGAAAAGTAATGAGAATACTACATGAAAGTGGGCTAAGAAGCGAGGAATACCCTAAGATCCATGTGACAAGGAGAACGTAGTGTCTTACAAGAAGTTCAATGCAATCGATATAGGACATGGATTTCAGCTTGAGAAGTAGAATAAGGGTGATGGTAGGAATCCTTTGAAGTGTTGGAATTTTGGTGGAGAGCAACGGAAGAGTTAGTGCCCATCGCACCAAGATGGCAGGAGACATAGACAATTGGAGATGTTGGTCAGAGTATTCCTTGGATTTATGCAATAGTGGATAACAGTCAGGTAGGTCATCAAGCATCCATTATTGAGATGGAAGGTAGGCTTCATTATTAATTTGTTTCCATTTTGATTTATCTTGGATCTTATTATAGTTATATCATTCCTGACCTGGTGGATAAGTGTTGCTTGAATAAATAAGTGCATACATAATCTTGGTTGGTGCAGTTGGCTATAGGGATGAAGAGAAGAGTTCATCATTGGGTGAGATCTTATGCATTTGAGTTGAATTGTATGTCTAAATCAGCACATCTAAATGTGCTTCCTTTGGAATCATATAGTATTCTTCTGTGCATGGATTGGTTGTTCATTCATAGGACCAAGGTAGATGGTTATGACAAGTTTATTGAGTTCCTGGATGATGATGATGAGAGGAGAATTTTGTAGGGAAAGAAGAATCTGATATCAAGGAGAAAAACTACAACTATGTAGGAAAAGTGTAATTGCCTGAAAGGATGTGTATTGTTTGCAGTTCATATTTCCAGTGACAAAGGGAAGGATGTATAGGATGATGAAGTTTTGAAGAGGTATCATGTTTTGCAGTAGTTTCAGGATGTGTTTCCTATAGAGATTCTAGAGTTACTGCCTCATAGGGAAGTGGAATTTTCTATTGAGTTGATGTCAGGAGCAACACTAGCATCTAAGGCACCTTACAAGATGAGTACTCCAGAGTTAGGGGAATTGAAGTTGTAGCCTAAGGAGATGCTTGATAAAGGATACAAAAGGCAAAGTGGATCGCCTCCAGGTGCACTAGTATCATTTGTCAAGAAGAAGGACAATACTCTCAATTTGTGCATTGATTACTGGTAGATGAATAATGTGACTATCAAGAAAAGATATCTATTATCACAGATTGATGACTTGTTTCATCAATTGAAGGGAGAAACCTTGTTTTCAAATATTGATTTCAGATTAGGATATCATCAAGTGTGCATCAAAGAAGAAGACATCTACAATAATGCATTCGATATGAGGTATGGATATTATAAGTTTGTTCTAATTCCTTTTGGTCTTACCAATGCTTTAGCTACTTTCATGTGTTTGATGAATATTGTGTTGTGTCCTTATATAGAAAAGTTTCTGATAGTGTTTATTGATGATATATTGATATACTCCAAGAATATGGAAGAGCATGTAGAGCACCTAGAAACAATATTGAGATTGTTAAGAGAACATCAGTTGTATTTCAAGCTCAGCAAGTGTAGTTTCTTTCAGTCTCGGATTCACTACTTGGGACATGTTGTTTCTAAGGAAGGGATAATAGTGGACCTGAAAAATATTAAAGCTATCATGGAGTGGCCAACTCTTAGGAATATGGATGAGGTCAGATCATTCATGGGATTAGCAGGTTATTATAAATGGTTCTTCAAGAACTTCTCAAGGATTGGCTATCATATTATATCTTTGAAGAGAAAAGGGAAGATGTTTGAATGGACTGAAGAGGGTGCAACTAGTTTTGAGAAGTTGAAACATTTTCATACAAATGCTCCAATCTTGAAGATTGTAGATCCTAATAAGGATTTTGTGGTTTGTACATATGCTTGCAAGGAAGGACTTGGTGAGGTCCTAATGCAGGAAGGGTGAGTGGTATGTTATAAGTCAAGGAATTTGAATGATCAATAGAAGCACTATATGAGTTATGAACTTGAACTAGCAGTTATCATTCATTATTTGAAGATGTGGAGACATTCTCCTTGGTACGAGGTTTGTTTTGATGAGTGATCATAGTGGGTTGAGGTGCTTGTTTCACCAACCCAATCTAAACATCAGACAAGCTGGATGGTTGGCTACTCTAATGAGTTTGAGTTTGAGAGAAGGTACATTGAAGGTAAAGAGGACAAGGCTATAGATGCTCTCAGTAGGAGAGTGCGGGTGAACCACATTTCAATTGTAAGCTCGTATGGGATAGATTTACAGGAGCTGATATTTCATGCATGGAAGCATGATGAGAGGTACCAAGAGCTAAAGCAGAAATTGTAGTAGAAGGGTAAAGGTGATAGGGATGAGGAGTTTCACCTCATGGTAGATGGTTTGGTTAGATTCAGGAACATGATTTATGTTCCAAATAGCAGTGAACTCCAGAAGCTTATCTTGAGGGAGTTTCATTTCAAGTCATGTTCAGGCCACCTAGGATACCATAAGACTTTGACAACTGTTAATAAGTTCTATCATTGACCGAATGTGAAGAAATAGGTGGCTAAGTTTGTTGTGAGATGTTTGGATTGTCAGCAAGTGAAAGTTGAGCGTAATCATATAGTTGGTTTATTGTAGCCTATTCCAAATCTAGAATGAAAATGGGAGGTCATTTTCATGGACTCCATTACAGGTTTGTCGAGGACATCCAGACAACAAGATTCCATCATGGTTGCAGTTGACAAGTTGATCAAGGTAGTTCACTTCATTGCATTGAAGTATACTAATTTAGCTAGTGAGGTAGCTCAGCTATTCATCAAAGAGATAGTGAGATTGCATGGTGTTCCCAAGAAGATCATATCAGACAAAAATTCCAAGTTCACTTCCAAGTTTTGGAAGGAGTTGTTTGTAGGCTTGGGGACAAATTTATCCTTTAGTACAACTTATCATCCACAGACACGTAGACAGATAGAGAGGATTAATAGGATTCTTAAGGATATGTTGAGGATGTATGTCAAGCATCAGCAACATAAGTGGGAGGAGTATCTTCCACTAGTGGAGTTTTCATATAAAAATGGGTATTAGGATTCCTTGAGGATGAGTCCATTTGATGCTCTTAATGGGAAGAATTATAATACTCTTATCAGCTGGAGTGGTCCAGTGAATAGAGTGTTGATTGGACTGGATATGTTAGTTGAGATGGAGTAGGAGATGCAGATTATTAATAAGAATTTAAAGGCGACATGGGACAAGCATAAGAGTTATGCATATCAGCATAGAGCATTCAAGGAGTTTCAGGTTGGATAGCATTTGTACTTATACATCAAGCCTAAGAGGAGATCCTTGAAAATTGGATCATGTTCTAAGCTGGCACCTCGGTATTGTGGGCCTTTTGAGATCCTTGAGAGGATTGGACTAGTGGCCTATAGACTTGCAGTACCACCAATAGTGAAAGTCCGTTATGTTTTCAATGTTTCATTGCTTAAGAGATATTTCTACGATGTTGATAAAGTGATTGATTGGTATGTATTGAAAGTGGAGCCAGAGGGAGAGATCTAGCCAAAACCTCAGTGCATTTTGCAGTGGAAACAACTCGTGCTCCGGAACTAAGCAATAGAGCAAGTTAAAGTGTAGTGGAACACGTTGGGCCCGATGAAGCTACATGGGAGATGGTTGATCATATACATGCTTTGTGTCCTTATTTATTTTTTAGTTGAGCATATGCTTTCAGTTATGTGTTTTGGATTATCATTTTATATATGCATATGTGTATTGTAAACACTGCAATGAGATGTGTTATAAGGCTCCAATAAGCAGTATGGTGTTCATGGTTTTAGCAGTTTGGTATGATGTAAATGTTGCATCGAGTTGCATTATAAAGCTCCATGGGAAACATGTTTTGTTGGTTATAAGCATCACTGAACACCAAGGACAGTGTTACCCCAAAGGGGAGGTATTTGTAACAGGCCCGATTTGATTTTCCATATAAATAAAAATAAGAACAAGGTCATGGGACACGTATTCCAAGTTGAATGGTGGGAAAATGGTATAGTCAGAATCACTTGTGGTTTAATAATATCTATCAAATATGGAAAAGGAAAAGAGGTAATAAATGGCATTCAATTATGAAAATAAAGGAAAATAGGAGAAAAGGAATGTGAAGAGACACAAATTGGCATGTAAGGGAAGTTAGAGAAAAATGAAGAAAAATAAGAAATAAATGATAAAAAGGCATCAAAGAATCATTTTTTTTTATCTTTTTAACAGTTTTGAGTTTAGCTCTTGTTCATTCTCTCATACTCTTGCACACATAGAGCATTCTTGGAGCATTCTAGCATTCACTAGGATTGGAGAAAGAAAGAAAAGGAAAGCAAGGTAGCATAAGGAGCTAGTTGGATCAACAGCTATAGCAGGATTACTTTACACGTAATAGGTTGAACTTCTGATATCCTTATTGGTTTTTAGATACATGGTATATGCATGGGATTCCTTAGTTATGTGTTGTCATTGGCATGGATATTTCACTGGATTTATAGTGGTTTCATCCTTGCCTTGATATTTCCTGGATAGACATGGTGTAGTGGATATCCCATTTTCTTTTTTTGATTGGTTCTAAGGTTTCCTATGGTTGTGGGTTTTAAAATTTTATCTAGAGCCCTGAAATGGCTTGGTTTCCTGCGACATTGTGGTTGAGTTACTAGTCCCTGAAGCTTATAGGTTGGTACAAATTCTCTAGAGCCCTGAAATAGTTCAGGTTCCCTGGCGGCTATGGTTTGAGTTACTAGTTCCTAGAGCCTTGGATAGCTTGGGTGGAGACCAATCTAGTTGATGTTAGTGATTTTTGGACCATATAGGTGAAATCATTGTGGTTGAGGGTTGATGTGGTTTTCCCTCTGGAAGCCTTGGTTGTCTTATTTTGGTTTAACCTTTATGATCCCACATTCATGCTTAGAATATAGTGTGGGGCTGATTAGCTAAAAGAGAGATTTGGTTCAGCCCAATCCATGGTCGGGTGGTATATGGAAGTTCCTGACTTGGTTGGAATTTTTCATATTTTAATATGAGTTATTTTCTAATTGTGGTCTATGAGCACTTGTATTGATTATTATGGCAATCTTATAGTTGATTGGTCATAGTTTCTATTCTGGTTATATGTTTTTTATATGCATGGTTTTATGATGTGCTCTAGTTATGACTCTTTTTCATGATTTGATAAGTTATTGGATGGTGGATGAATGCATGGGATAATAAGTGTTATTGCGGCTAGCTTAAGAAGGCATTGAGCCTTCTTGGTGTTTACCATATGAAAATCAAAATTTTATGATCAGATATGCATTCATGACCTGTAGCTTATATATTTACTATTGTTTGATGAAATATATATCTTGCATTAGGCATGTATTGGTCAATATTTTGCTAAAGTTTTGATCATTTAGCATGGTTATCATCATTCTCATTATTTTGGAAGTTACAGGCAGTTATGGGTAGTGGTCTAGAGGCTAACTTGAAAAAGTGCCATAGATCTCGCAACTAATGCACAAAACAGGAAATTTTTGGTCACAACCACATGCAGGAAGGCTTATCAGTGTGGTTAGAGCCTCATAACCACATGCACAGTGTGCCAAGGTTGAAGTCGGGGAGTAAACCTAGTGAAAATGAGTTCCAGCTTAGAGATTGATCACTTAGGGTGGTTGGTAGGCTCCTAATTGATCTGTAGACTCTGAGGGATGTCAATTGGTTTCCAGTTTGTAGGCCCCACTTCCATAACTGGAAATTGGAGGTTGGGTTATATCATAGTGACACTCAACTCATGTTCACCCCGGAGAGGGGAGGAATTTCTTGTACCACCAGAAGACCAGAACCAAATTTTAGCATGGAAATGTATGAAATAGAGGAAGAGCTTGATTGATTGATAACCATCCCTACAAAATAGATTGTATTTTTTTTAGATCACTGAGATTCACCATTGAACAAACTGCAAAAGAAATTTGCATGCCCTTGCGTGGGGGTTTGGAACCAACGACCTTGGAAAATTTGTTTTAGTTGGTTTATAATTCTATTTTTGGTAGTTTTCACCTTTAGTGGTTTTGTGGTGCATGGTGGTTTAGCCCATGGTTTTGCAGTTTAAGTTAAGGAACTAGAATTGTATTATAATCTAGGGTCAATGGATTTGAAATTTATGGATTTTTCTAGATATATAGAATGTATTGTAATATTGTAAAGAGAAATTATACTGAAAAGAATTTCTAGTTTTCCTAGTTTGGGTTTCTAGGGTAAAATATTTGTGTTAATTTGTGTTTTTCATTGCATTTTTTCTATTTTATTAAGAATTCATTTGTAGTGATTAGTTGTATATGGTTGAAACCTACATTTGGTATCAGAGCAATTTTGGCTTTAAGGAGACACTTTTGTGCCCAAGGGGTTTTTCTTGGGCCTGTGGTAGGCCTTATTACAATGGGAGATCTACACAATCAATTATTATGGTGAAAAGAATTGGAGAGTAATTCAAAGATATGGATCGAGAAATTCAATGGGCATAGTTTTAAGTTGTGGAAGCTCAAAATGGAATATTTGTTGGTGAGAAAAGATTAGTGGATCATTGTGGATCTAGGTACTACACTGGCAGAGATGTAAAAAAAAAACCAGACTAAGTTAGATCAAAAGGAAAAGGACACATACAGTTGTGTCTCTTAGATTCAGTATTATTGATTTTTTTAGGAGAGCCTATAATGAAGGAATTTTGCAACAATTTAGGGACTTTGTATCAATTTATATCATTGGTGAACAAATTGTTACTATAGAAAAATTTATATAACATAAAGATGATAGTATCAATTGTTGTGTTCTTTACCAAACTTGCAGGATAGTTTGGTTGTTGCCATAGGTACTACTGCAAGTAATTTAAGTTTTGATGATATAATCTCATCCACGTTATAAGGAGATGAGATGGAAATATATGGAAAGCTAGAAAACATATGCCTTATTTGTAAGAGGATGCTCCTAGATCTAAATCTCTAGGAAAATTCATAAAAAAATGTTGGATGTGTGGAAAAACAAGAAATCACAAGAAGGACTGTAGATCCAGAATTGAAAAGAAAGGGAAAGGATTTGATGATGCTCCTTCTAAAGAAGCAAAAACCTCCATATATGATCAAAGGGATGCACACCTTACTTCTTCAAGTACACATGTAGGTCATGAGGCATCGTTGGTTGACTTAGGGGCATCTTTTCATATGATTCCTCATAGGGAATGGTTTTAAAAGTATGGAATATATGGCGGTGGTGATTTTTTTGTTTAAAATAGAAACAAGAAATGTTAAAAATAACATCAAGAAAAAATCCTAATTTAATTTGTCCTTGAATTAAATTAGGAATTAATTTGTAATTCCACGTCTCATGACAACTTGTAATATTTAACTAAGCTAATTTGACTTATTTGTGTCAGTTAATTCAAGTTGAGGGTCTAACTAGAGTCATATAGGGTGTCTCCTACTTTTTAAGAGCCCCAGTTGACTTTATTTTGAGTTGTAATTATTTAATTTAGTTTAACTGAGTTAAAGTCAGTTACAGTAGTTCCAATTGATGGAGGAATTAGTGGGAGATTCAAAAATAAGGTGTAACCTGTAGTAGTGGGGTGTAACCAGCAGTGATCAACAAGTAAACTAAAGATTCACTCATAACTAACTCATGCATGTCATATCAGAGAAATACCCAGTTAAGATTGGAGTTCAACGACAGTGTACTATTAGTTGTATAATCATCTAAATTGTACAGATCATGCATGCAATCAAAGAAAGGCCTAGGAGGATTGTGCAATTCATAATTGTGGGATTTCCCAATTAAATATGGGCTAATTCCCAAGGAAACTACACAAGGAAATAGGAGCTTAGCAGGCAGCAAAATTGGCTAAGTATTGGCTTGAGGTTGTCTGGGAAGTAGGGAGATAGATAGAGATAGTGTAGAGGTTGCTCAGGCTTGAGAAAATCATTGTAATATTCTCATATTATTTTATTAATGCAATATATAGATAGCAAGGGTTTTTAGTTGTGGCTTTCCCCAAAAATTATTGTGTTATGTGTGATTGAATTATTTCTCTTTTATGCTTCGTGATTTCATTGATCATTTATTGTTTTCATTGATGAGTAGAGTATATTCAAGTCAATTATTTTAACATGTTACAATCTACAGTTTGAATCTACAAGGAATTTCTATATAATATTAGATCGGAAATCACGATAGAAGAGAAGAATAGGAGTTTGTATTTTGCAGGAAAAATCAAATTTGCAGTATCATACTTCAGAGCAAGTAGGATATCGTTCTACGAATTGAGACTGAAATTTTTTTCCCTTGAGGGTAGTTCGAACTATATTTCTTGGAAGTGTAGGATGGAGGCAATGTTGGAAGAAAATGGCCTTAAGGAATTGATATACAAATATATTCCTAAGCCAACTAGTGCTCATGATCTGGTAGAGTGGAGAAAGTGTGTGGCAAAGGCAAGAAAGATTATCCCAGAAGGAGTTCAAGATCATATTGTCTCGAACCTCCATGGTAAGGGAACTCCATTTGCAATGTGGAATGGATTGAAAGACCTATTTCAAAATAATAGTGACCACTGAAGGACAAACTCGAAAATATCAAGATGGAGAAGGGAAACTCTATACCGAAGTACTTGACCAAGTTCACCCAATGTCGAGATGATCTTGGAAGTGTCGGTGTTACAGTTTTTGAAGACGGTATGGTGAGCCTAACACTTCTACACCTTCCCAAGAGTTGGCACAGTTACCATGACTTAGTTAATGGGATTGAGAAGATACCAGAGTGGGAGCGATTGTGGTCCGACTTGGTGCAAGAAGATATTTGGTGGAACACTAGTGATGGGACCTCATCCAAGGAAGAGGAAGAGGACTTTTGATTAGTCAGCAAAGAAATAAATCCAAGGGAAAGAAGTTTGAAGGCGAGGAGGGTGAAAGGAAGAAGGACTTTTCAAACATCAGATGTTTTCACTGTCATGAGTTTTGGCACTTTGCCATGAAATTCCCATAGAAGAAAGCAAGCAAGAAGGATCCTACAGTAGCAGTGGTAGATGAAGCTTTAGCTTCACAATTTCAACTTTATTTCACTCTCATTTCATCCATGGAAAGCATTGTAATGGGAAGCATGTGGTATATCGATCGGTGCCTCATTCCATAGGACGAGGAATAAAGATTTCTTTAATGACTTGGAGGAAAAAGACCTCAAGCAAAACATAGAATTTGGAGATGATGGGAGATATAGCGTGACCGAGATCAGTACAGTTACTTTTCAGAGGGAGTTTGGCTCCCCTATCAAACTCACAGATGTGATGTATGTTTTAGGACTAAAGAAGAATATTGTTTTTGTCACGGTATTGGAATACCGTGGCTACAATATGACTTTTAGCAAAGGAAAGGTTTTCCTTAGACACATCGCCACTGGAAATGTGAAAGGATTGGTGTGTGATTCAAGAACCTATATGCACTTGTGATAAAATATGCATGCAAAAAGCCTTGAGGATCAAGGAAAAGGTTAGAGACTTGGGGGTTGAGAGGGAGCATGAATTACCTCGCAACATGCAGCCTCTGCAAGTTGTGGAGCAACCACAATTGGAGAAGTTGAGAGGAGACCAAGTGGAGACCTCGAGTAGGGGGGGGGGGGGGGGTGTTTATAGCCAAGTGGGCAGAAGGAGCACATGCATCCATACCTCCAGGTGTGAGGTGGGGCGATATGAAACCTTAGTCTAAGGGTTTCAAAAATTTGGGCAGGGTCCATTGAGTTGTGTTTGTCTCATGGATCATTACCTTGCTATCGGGGGCCATGGTATTCAGTAGCAGGAGGATCATTGTCAGTCAGATACTGAGGAGTGTAAAGCAGTGTTGACAGCAGAGCAAGAAGCTCAGTAGCAGAGTCAGCAGCAACACAATTTTTCCCAATAGACAGTTGCAGACACAGTTGATTCAGTTTATTTTGTTTGAATGTTTTTTGGTTGCAGTTATTGCAGTGGCAACAGTAACAATGAAAAGAGTTGCATGCAGAAAATTCCAAAGGCGTTAGATTGGGATATATGTGAATCCCTTTCTTGTTGAGAGGGAGTGTTGAAAATAGCAACAAGAAATGTTAAAAATAACATCAAGAAAAATCCTAATTTAATGTGTCCTTGAATTAAATTAGAAATTAAATTGTAATTCCACATCTCATGACAACTTGTAATAGTTAACTAAGTTAGTTTGACTTAGTTGGCTCAGTTAGTTCGAGTTGAGGGTCTAACTAGAGTCATGTAGAGCGTCTCCTACTTTTAAGGAGCTCCGTTGAGTTTATTTTGAGTTGTAAATATTTAATTCAGTTTAACTGAGGTAAAGTCAATTAAACTAGTTCCAACTTATGGAAAAATTAGTGGGAGATCCAACAGTGGGGTGTAACCTGCAGTAGTGGGGTGTAACCAGTAGTGATCAACCAGCAAACTAAATATTCACTCATAATTAACTCATGTATGTCAGATCAAAGAAAGATCTAGTTGATATTGGAGTTCAGGGATAGTGTACTATCAATTGTACAATCATCCAAATTGTACAGGTGGGGAATGCAATTAAAGGAAGGCCGATGAGGATTTCGCAATTCATAATTATGGGATTCCCCAATTAAATATGGGCTAATTCCCAAGGAAACTATGTAAGGAAATAGGAGCTTGGCAAGTAGCATAATTGACTAAGTATTGACTTGAGCTTGTCGGGAAGCATTGAGATAGATAGAGATAGTGCAGAGGTTGCTCAGGCTTGAGAAAAACATTGTAATATTCTCATATTTTCTTATTAATGCAATATACAGATAGTAGGGTTTTTAGTTATGGCTTTCCCCATAAAATTATTGTGTTATGTGTGATTGAATTCTTTCTCCTTTATGCTTCGTGATTTCATCGATCATTTATTGTTTATGTTGATGAGTAGACTAGATTCAAGCCAATTATTTTAGCATATTACAATCTGTAGTTTGAATCTACAAGGAATTTCTATAGTTTTCCTGAGAGATGCTTCAATAACTAAAACCATAGGATGACGAAAAATCAAGTTGAAGCTCATGGGTGGAAGGATTATAACACTCCTTGGTGTTTTGAACATCCTAGGATTGGCCAAAAAAATGATTTCTATAAGCAAGATGAGTGATGCAGGTGTTAAAATAGTGTTTGAGAGGGATGGTTGTAGGATGGTTTGAGGAATTTGATAAGTATCTTTATAATTTTCCATTGACCTTTCTTCCCCTCCAACTATTTGATTTACTTCAGAATTTTCTTTCTCTTCTATGTTTCCAACATCTTCCACACTTACTTGTGTTATTTCCTTAGGATCCTTTTTGCATGATAATCACTTGAGATTGACTTGCAACTTATCTTTCATGATGGTTTCTCTTCCTTTTCTTAAATCTCTTGGAGGGCAGATAGATTTTTTTGCAAATGTTAGCAAATAAAAAAGGCATATATGATTAACTTAAAAGTTTAAATAAACTTAAAACTAGAAAATTTCCATTAAATCATTTGAATCAAACAAATTTGTGGGTTTTACAAAATATTAACACTAATTTACACTACATGTTGAATTAACTAGGATGCATTCTTTGGTATTGAACATAGACTTGCAGCACAAATTTGAACTTGGGGATAGAGGCTTGGAAGCAGGTTAATATTCCCTAGAATGCTCAAATTAAATATTTTTTATTTTTTATAGTTTGAACATTACTTAATAGGGATACATTGTCAAATCATGATAACTAACCCTTAAAGAAAAATTTGTGGCATGTGTGATTGCAACTTATACTTAAAGAATCATTTTTTCATTCAAACTTGAAGAATGATGGCTTAACGTATGTTGCTAGTAAGCCATGTTTGAAGGTGTACATACAAGTACAAATCACTTATATGCTTTAGATATGGAAGTTTGACATCATTAAATTTTCACTCGTTAACAATTGAAAAGAATGGGATAACAATTTGTGCATTAGGATGATGAGAAAACTAAGACTCTTTAACATTGTTATAGGTAAGGATAGTCCCAATTACGAGATCAAGCCTAATTAAGAAATCAAATTGTAACAACCCTATTTGAAAATCCATGTAATAAAGTTAATAAAGGAAAAATAAGACCAAGGTTATGGCACAATTATTCCAAGTTGAATGTTGGGAAAGACATCATAGTGGGTGTTCATTTGTTTATTATGGCTAAGGGGAAATTGGCAAAGGTAATGGAAAAGGCTTTGAAAATGCAAAGAGGAATATAAGTGGCATTTTATTTATGAAATAAAGGAAAATATGAGAAAAGGAAGGTGAAAGGTCACAGGTTGCATGTAAGGAGGAAATTGAAGGAAAATAATGGAAATTGAAGACAATAGAGGCCTCAATGATAAAAAGGCTTTTGAGGATCAATTCATAGCTTTTGTCAGTTCATTTTTGGATCTCTCTCTATTCTCTCTATTCTCTCATACTCTTGCACACTTAGAGAATTCTTGGAGCACTCTAGCATTGAAGAAAGGAAGGAAAAGGAAGGACAAGAAAGCAAAGGGAAGCAAAGATCAAGCAAGGAAGAGTTGGATTAAGTGTACAACAGGATCACTTACAGGTATTGAGTTGCATGTTTGATTTCCTTTCTATTTTTGGCATCCATGGTACATGATGTGTGTATTTGGTTCTCTTGTTGTCATTTACATGGACTTTTCCAAGTGTGACAGTGGTTTTAACCTTGCCTTTCCATTTTCGGATAGCTATGGTGTGATGGGGTTCTTTTATTTGGTTGATTTGGATTATCAAACAATTTTGGAATCGGCTGTGGTGGTCTCAGGAAAAATTTCCCAATGGCCTAGGAATTCCTTAACGGTAATGGCAGGATACACGGTAAAGCCAAAGGGTGGAGATGAGAAAATTCCTCAAGGTATTGGTGAAGAAATCTAGAGGCATCCATGCTTATTTATGCCTAGTGATCCCTTGACCTGTAATAGTGGGATTGCGGTAAACCCTGGTAGTGTATTTTTCTTTGTTTGGGCCTAGGAATCCCTTGACCAATAACGGTGGGATACATGGTAAAGCCTGGTTGTATAGATGAGGATTTTGGGCCTAGGAATACCTTGCCTGGTAATGGCAGGATACACGATAAAGCCTTAGGAAGCCCTGGTTGTGTTTTTGTCAATCCCACATTCATGCTTTGAATATGACACATAGGTGATTGGTTGAAAGAAAGATTTGGTTCAACCCAATCTATGGTTGGGTGGTACGTGGAAGTCCCTAACTTGGTTGGATTTGAATACATTAATAAGATCTTTTTCCCTCTTGTATTTCTTGAGTATTTATACTTATTATTATGTGGCTTTAATGGTGGTTCTATTACTGTTATTATTTTAATTATATGTTGGTTATAAGCATGATTTTATGACAGACTTGAGTTATGGCTCTAATCATATTTTGGTTAGTAAACGAAATATTAATGAATGCATGACCTAATAAATGATATTGCAACCATTATGAGAGGGCATTAGATCTTCTTGGTGATTCTCAGATAAGTATGAGACCCCTATGTTTAGATGTGTATTTATGACCTATACATTACGTGTTCATGATGTGTTTGACGAAATGTTTGTCATAGTTGGGATGGGTCAAGTTAATTCCTTATTCAAGTTTTTCATTAAAGGATATTTCTCTCTATTATTTATCATTTCTAAGAGTTTCATTGAGTTCTGGACAAAGGCCTAGGTCCTAGCCCTAAAAAAGTGGCTCAGATCTCAAGGTTGTTGGCACAGAACTGAGTCAATTAGTCTATAGTTGTTGGGAAGCGAGCTTGTGGGAATGATTGAAGGGTTATAGCCACTTGAATGCCTTGTCATGGGAGTGACTGAGAGCCCAAGTCAGTGAAAAAATAAGTTAACTCAGGGTTTGGGCACTTGGAGTGGTTGTTTAGCTCCTGGGGGTCATGTAGCTCCTGAGGAAGGTCAGTCTGGTTTCGATTTTTTTATTCCACTTCGTTAACTGTACTCGGGGATTTGAATCATATCATAGTAACTCTTGATCACATATTTACCTCGGTGGACTGGTAAGCTTGGGTAAGTGTGGGAGGAGGGTGTTACAGAGTGGTATCAGAGCATGGTTCAACACTTGGATTGGTTGGGTAGAACGTGTTTTTCATGCATGCATGAAGGTTGTATATGTGCTTGATGTGTATGCATGGTGGTGGTCATTATTGCAATTGTGTTGTTATGTAGAAATTGTTGATGTTGTTATTGGGATGTGGTTTTCATCAATGCATATCGGTCATATATGCATTTGTTATGCATCTCAGTGTCTATATGTTTGTGATGCATGCCTTGTTATGGTCAGGGTTGTCGTGCATGAGGTCATGGTATGCAATTGGTATTATCATCCATGGTAAGTGGGATGATTATTGATATGATGTCGATATACTGATATGATTATTATTATACATGTATTGTTCTAATCTGGTTGACCTTGCAGAAGAGATATCCTTCCCTGAAATTTACTGAGGTATGTTGACTATGTTTATATTTGGCTATCTGACATGGTATTCTTGCAAGAAGTAGAAGGATCAAAGATGACAAACAAGATGGTAGACTACCATTCATGAGACTCCCCTTACAGATCAAATGAGTAGCATGGTGATGAGTACTCCCCTCACATAGTAGATACTTTAAGGAGTTTGAAGGCAGAAACCAGAAGTTGCAAAGTAGATAATGAAAAAATCATTAAATCACAAGAGATACTTGCCAGGGCACAGGAGAAATAAGCAGAGATAATTGCAGTTATCCTTCAATTTTTGTCATACTTTCAGAGATATGGACCACTTAGAATCAATGATGGACTAGAAGACAATACTAATGGAGCATATGGAAGTAGATATCATGATGGAAACAAGTCGGATAGGGATGATACCATCAGGGATGGCATATTCTTAGATACACCTAATAGGAAAGGAAGTGGACATGGGCTTTAATCTAGTTTTGGTTTAGACAGGTATCATGGTCATCATTGTTATCATCCTTACAAGAGGAGTCACAAAGGATATTTGTCATATGAGTTAAATAAATCCAAGCCACCTACATTTGATGGAGAGATAAAGAAGTCAAAGGATGCAGAGGCATGGTTTCTTGGAATGAAGAAATTATTTGAGTTGCATGAATTCATCGATAACATGAAGGCTGGGATAGTTATTTTCAACCTCAAAGGGAAAGCAAACATCTAGTGGGAAGATGTGAAGTGGGTTAGAGACATCGGGATAGAGGAGTTGAGTTGGCACGATTTCAAGAGGCTTTTCTAAAAGAAGTACTTGTCAAAGAGGTATTGTGATGGTAAAGCTAAGGATTTAAAGATGGCGTCGATGATAGACAAGGAGTACATGACTAAGTGTTTTGGGTTATTGAAGTATGTACCGTATCTTAAGGATGAGAAAGCCAAAGTTCAGAGATTTGTCATTGGATTACCATTAACATTTAAAGATGAGATTGAGTCTGATGAGACTCAATCTCTTGAAGAAGTAATTGGAAAGTTGAAGCACTATTATGAGCAATCAAAGCATAATACAAAGTCTCATCAAGGTTGGAAAGGGAAATAAAAAGCTAAAGGTAAATGGAAATCGAAGTGAACAAAACCTCAGGATGCGGGTGATAAGGATAATGTTGTTCCTTATAAGAAGTTTATTGTAGTATGAAAAGGACATGGGTCACAGCCTGCAGGGTAGCAGAATAAAGGTGAGGGTGAGGGAAAGTTTCAATGTTGGATATGTGGAAAGGAGAATCGTAAGAGGGATTTACCATCTTATTAGGGTGATAGGCCTCATATCTATAGTGCATAGGAAGCACAGGAAGTTTGGGATGTTGGACATAACATTCCTCGAATCTATGCAGGATTGGATAATAGGCACGCGGATCACCAGGCATATATTATCGAGATGGATGGTAAACTTTGTGATCAAGTTATTTATATTTTGATTGGCCCTGGATCTAAGTATAGTTATGTTAACCCTGACCCAATGGATAAGTATGGTTTAATAAAATAAGTGCATGCATATTCTTGGTTAATGCAGTTGGCTACAGGTACTAAGAAGAGAGCTCATCATTGGGTGAGAGCTTGTGCATTTGAGGTGAAAGGTATGCCTACATCAGTGCATCTGAATATACTTCCATTGGGATCATACAATATGCTTCTGGGTACAGATTGGTTGTATCTTCATAGGACTCAGGTAGATTATTATGATAAGGCCATCGAGTGCTTGGATGACAATGGAGAACATGGAATCTTGCAGGGTAAGAAGAGGGCTACATCAGTCAAAATGGTTACATCTATGTAGGTGAAGTGTAGTCATAGGAAAGGGTGTGTGTGATTTGTAGTTCATATCTCCAGTGATAAAGGTAAGGATGTTGAGGATGAAAAAGTCTTGAAGAGGTACCCGATCTTGTAGCAGTTTCAAGATATATTTCCAGCAGAAATTTCAAAGTTGCCACCTCACAAGGAAGTGGAATTTTCTATTGAGTTGGTAACAGGGGTAGCACTAGCATCAAAGGCACCATACATAATGAGCACTCTAGAGTTAGTGGAACTTAAGTTACAGTTGAAGGAAATGCTTGACAAAGGATACATTATTCCAAGTGTATCGTTGTGGGGTGCACCAGTATTTTTTGTGAAGAAGAAGGATGGTGCTCTTAGACTATGTATTGATTATAGGTAGTTGAACAAGGTAACCATCAAGAACATGTATTCATTATCGAGGATCGATGATTTGTTTGACCAAGGGAGAAGCAGTGTCCTCAAAGATTGATTTGAGATTGGGATATCATCATATACACATCAAAGAAGAGGAGATCTATAAGACTTCTTTTTAGGCTAGGTATAGGCATTATGAGTTTGTTTGTTCCTTTTGGTTTGATTGATGCTCTAGCTACTTTTATTCCCTTGATGAATAGTGGGTTGCGTTCTTATCTAGATAGGTTTGTTATTGTATTCATTGGTGATATATTGATATATTCTAAAAATGAGGAAGAATGTGCCAAACATTTAGAAGCAACGTTGAGATTGCTAAGAGAGCATCAGTTGTATGCCCAGCTTAGCAAATGCAGTTTCTTTCAAACAAAGGTACATTATTTGGGACATGTTGTTTCCAAGGAAGGCATAGTAGTGGATCCGAAAATGACAAGAGCTATCATGGAATGGGAAACTCGTAGAAATGTTGATGAGGTCAGATCATTCATGGGATTAACAGGTTATTATAGGAGGTTCATTAGGAACTTCTCACGGATTTCCAATCATATTACATCATTGGAGAAAAGGAAATAAATTTGAATGGATAGAAGAATGTGAAGCTAACTTTGAGCAGTTGAAGCAGTTGTTGACAAATGCTCCAGTTCTAAAGATTGAAAATTCGGATAAAGAGTTTGCAGTGTGTACATATGCTTGCAAGAGAGGACTTGGTGAAGTACTAATGTAGGAGGGATAGGTGGTATGTTATGAATCAAGGAAATTGAATGAGCATGAGAAGAATTATGTGACACATGATCCTAAGTTGGCAGCAATCATTCATGCACTAAACATGTGGAGAGACTATCTTCTTGGTAGGTGATTCATCTTGATGAGTGATCACAGTGGTCTGAGATACTTATTTGACCAACTGAATCTGAATGCCAAGCATGTTAGGTGGTTGGCCATGATTAGTGAGTTTGAATTCAATACGAGACACATTAAGGGAAAAGAGAACAAGATTGCAAATGCTCTTAGCATAAGAGTAAATGTAAACCACATAGCATATATGAGTTGATATGGGATAAATTTATAGGATCATGTCTTACAAGCAAGACAACATGATGTCCGATATAGGGAGCTTAGGCACAGGTTAAAACAATAGGGTACAGATGATCTGGATGTGCACTATCACCTCACAACGTATGGTTTGGTCAGATTTAGGGACATGATCTATGTGTCGGACAACAATGAGCTCAAGAAGCGTATCTTGAGGAATTTCATGTTAAGCCATATTCAGGTCATTCGGGATATCAAAATACATTGATAGCAGTGAAAAAATTATATTATTGGTTGAATCTGAAGAAAGAGGTGGCATATTTTGTGGCAAGCTAGGTGCTTGGATTGTGTTGATGCCTCGAAAATCGCTGCAACAACATTGGGGGATAACCACCCGGTCCGGACCTTAAAAGCAGCTCCTTTTCCGTTTGGTGTGGTGGCTCCGACTGTTCATCTAGGTCCAGTTACCTTCTCCCTATTGCTATTGGTTTATAATGTATCTTTAACTACCAATAGACAGGGACATCAGATCGCTTCTTCTTGCTTATCAGGCAAAAGAATGACCCTTAAGCTGATTTGGGTTCAGCCAAGCCGCAACTAAAGTTTTGCCTCCTTGAGGAGAAGACTTAACAGAATGTATAACTTTACTCTAAATGCAAGCTTATTCTATGATACAAGTAAAAGAAACTAATCTAAATCCTATCTTAATTAGGCAGATATAGATCTAACCCAACTAAGAGCAAGATAATTAAAATATTGGGATTTAAATATATTTTGTTTATAATGAATATCAAGTTAATGAAGTAGTTCAATTAACTGATATTATGGTTACCAAAACACATTCTATTGAGACCTTAAAACTGAAATAATAAACCAACAACATTCAGGAAGTAGTTCACAAAATGATATTGATTATTAAATCAATAAATCCAATAATTGAATAATAATATGTGGAAATAGTTCACAACACATTATCATTCAATAAATCAGCTTCATAAGACAGATTTCAGAGTAAATAGTTACTCTGAAATGAGAAATTAATCCATAAAAAAAACAGAGATACATAATAACAAAATTGTGACAAATTACCCATATTGACAATAGTGCACAAACATGAATAAAATGGCACATTCCTATCATCATAAAATTAAAACTGATATTTGAAACAATAGTATTAGAAATACCAATTTATTGCTTCCATTCCTCTGTTCTTGGTCTCCAACAACCCTTTACATTGCTTGAATTTCTGCCTTTAAAACTAGAGCCACAAGAGTGCAAGCTTTGTTCTTTATGCATAATTCAATATACAAAGGAAAAATCCTCAATAATCCCCAGATCTGAGTTTTTTTCATTCCTCCCTCCTACAACTCTAAATTCAAATTACAATAGTGCTTTTAGAAGCTCTAAAATTGCAGAGGAGAGCAGCCCTTTATTCCATTCTGCAATCTGTTATTTATAGTCTTTTTAAAAGAATGTTTAGAGAGGAGAGTTTGTTCAAGAGAATTCTGCTAAATCCAATTTTACTTGCTCCAAATTCTGATCTTCAATTGCTGGAGCCTTCTCATTGATTGAGATTCTTTTTCCATATTTCTTCCACTGTTTTCTTGCAAAAGAAATCAAAATAAATTAAAATGCACAATCAAAATATCATTTCTGACAATTAAATCAAACCCAATCAAATTCTATTTATATAAATAATTGAAAAATAAAATATAAACTCTCTATTGATGCTTGGAATGATTTGATTGGCAAAGGATATCATTGGCCAATGGATCTGCAATTAGAAGAGGCTTTGGACAAATGAAATTGAAAACAATAACTCAGAAAAATGATTTTGTTTCCAAAATTCGGAGTCTGATCTTCTGCCTGATTTTTGGCCCAATAAATGATCAAATCTGTTGGTGAAACCTCCTTCAAAATGTTCTTCTTGATTTTCTCTTTCCAATGAGCCGTCCTGGGCCTCATTTGGCCAAGTAGAACTCAATTTATGAGCTTCCAAAGTTGATGGGTCAAATCTGATATAAATCTAGAAATTCTGTTGCTGGGCTAAAAAAACTCAGAATTATCATTAAAAATTAAATCCTAAATTAGTCCCTAATTAATTCTAATTTAATTGCTAATTATAAACTAAATTAATTATGAAAAATCTATTTATTAATCTAACTAACTGATATCTAATTAGCAATTTATAAACAAATTTAATCTAATTAAGAACTAATTAATATTAATCTAAATCAATTAAATTAATTAAATATTATATATTAATTTAATTAATATAATATATTACATATTAATTTATTTATTAATATAATATAATAAATACATATTAACATATAATATAAATAATTAATATATATTAACTACCCTACTCACATATATAAACTAATATATAAACTACATTAAAACTTACCGTATTATTAAATAACTATCCTACACTCTATGTTAACCTTATTCATAATATATGAAACTTTAGAACATAACTATATAAACCATTGAACCATTAACGGTTCATATGGTAATGCAAACCATTCATAAAATAAAACCTTCGAATTAACCCATGTGTAATAAACTTACGGTAATGCCCTTTGTATCGGCGGATCGGGGAAGAAGGGGATATTGGGGTCATGCGAAATGCCGATATATCAATTGTGCGAAATGCCGATGCGATATATCGCATCGGGGTGACTCAAGGGGCATATCGGGGGTTTTGAAAAGGTGTTGCGAATAAAGTTTGCGATGCGATATCGCATAAACTCCCGATGTGATATATTATATTTATTTTTATATTTATATATTTTTGATATAAATTTATTTTAATTAAATTAATATATAATATATTAATTAATTTAAAATTTAATTTTAAACTTAAATTTTCATTTTTTATTTTGTTTTTATGACCATAAGTTTTTAAACTATATAAAAAATAAAACTACAGCCACTTGAATGTTTGGATTTTGGGATTAGAGTTTGATTTGGAAATTAGAGTGACTTTCTTGAAATCTTGATAATTAATAATTTGGCTGCATAACTAAAAATGAAAAATGTTAGTAAAAACTCGCTACGGGTTAATATTTAAAATGAATGCATTATTGAACTAATTTATCTACAAAATGCAATATTGTACATTTTACGCAATTTTAACCCAGGCTACATAAATAATCAGACTTTCAAAGGAGTGTCATTTTCAAACCAGTTGACCAAATGAGGCGAAACAAGCGTCAATGAGAAGCTTATAAAAAATCGATTCTAACAAAGCGATCAAAACAAGAATCCAAAGAAAACTAAAAATTAACGAAAGCGTATGGAAATTAACTAAAATAAAAATCCAAAAAGGT
>APFE031624452.1:0-15761 GCA_000404065.3 Pinus taeda | reverse complement strand
TTTTAGATGAAAGTGGGTATCCTGGCAATCAAAATCCATGGAAGTCTTATCTGCTTTATTTTTAACTAGTCATGGGTTATGTTGGCAGTCAGAAAATTCAATTGAAGTTTTATTCTTTTCTGCTGAAAAACGAAGGATTGATGGTTACTTATTTTTTAAAGTGGGATGGTGAAATTGGTGTAAGTAGTAAAAAGTCTTTCTTAAGATTACTCTAATGAAAGTAACGATAGTACTTATTCTTCTCTTTTGGAAAACTAAGTTAATGGGTAATGATGGCAAATCAGAAATACATTGAAGTTTTATTCTTTTCTTATGAAAAACGAAGGATTGATGATATACTTAATAGCAAAGAGTATTTCTTAAGATCAGACTAATTAAAGTTAGTGATAGTACTTGTTAAAGTCATGTGGAAAAAATGGAGATTAGGTTGATTTTTTTAAAGGAGTGTTGAATAAAAATAAACTTAATACATACCTATGATAAGCAAGTCTATTAATAATTACATGCTATAACCAAGTTTATTACATCATTACTTATTTTTTATTACATTATTATTAGATCATTGGATAATTATTTAAGTTTAAGTTTATTAGATCATTATCTCTTAAAAAGTTTATTTTTCTAAATTTTTTCATCATTATTTCTTAAAAATTTATCATAACATAATTGTCAAATTAATAATGAGAACAATATCCTCTGGCTACTATCCACGAATGCAGGTTGACTCATCACCTTTATTAAAGGAAAACCAAGTTACCTGGATCCATAAGACGGTAGACTTTCACACCTGCCAAAACCTTGGTTGTCAAATCAAAAGTGAAGGTAGTGATCTTTGATGTTATTAGGGAATGCACGCTAACTCATTATTGTTATTCAAGGAAAACCAAGACATCTAAAATGACCCATTGGGCACGGTTTCACTCCTACCAATACTTCTGGGTCTTGGGTGATTAACATGTTTCCTTAGGTCCAAGGAAGACTAGCTCTTAGCCAAACAAAAATAGTTTTAGGAACCAAATCTTGAAAATTTTATAATGACAGTTGTTTGTTTTTAATTAAAAAAAATTAGGTTTTAAAAACAAAATTTTGTTGGAAAATTAAAAAAAAATGGTGGCTAGCTTTTTCTTTTTTGTGTGTTTTTTTCCCAAAAAACCATTTTCGGAGATTGAAAAATGACTTCCACTTCTCAGTGTTTCTTAAATGAAAGGTTCTATGTTTGTAGAGACCTTGCATCGTCAAGGTTAAAGTTATGAGTCCCCTTGCAATGCGGATTTCATTCAAACACTTATTTTCTGCTAATTATATTAAATATTGATCACTCCTTTCATACTTTTGCACATGTAAATCAAACTAACTTAAACATTTATATTTTTTCACATGGGTTTAATTATGAGAATATCTTTCTTAATATTTTACTTAATATAATAAATTGCCATATTTTAAAATTATTATTTGTTTGTTTTGTTTACGTCAGGTTGATCCATATGCAAACTAGTTGAGAAATATTATTTAACATATTCATTTTAAATTAATGTTTTGTAAAGATAAACATGAATATGGATATTGTACATTAGAGATAACCATTTAGATCAAAAGTTATATATAGAGAAAATTTTATCTTAGTTGTTTGACAAAATAATGTTAGGAATGATAACGATTTTTAAAATGTAACTATCTCAGTACCTTTCAGAGATAGGAAGTTATGTAATGAAGTTTTCATATTAAAATGATGTTGCCCAAGTTGATGTATTGTTGGAGAGTCATTTTTTACCCTTAATAATAATAATTCCAATCCTGTACACTGTGGAGGTTTCCTTGACACATTGTAAGGGTTTTACCACTTAAAATTCCTGTGTTTATTTGTGTGATTTGTTTCTTAATAATTGTCTATTTTTCTTTTTGATCTATTAAATTTTTACAGACTCTAAATATCAACAAATAGTAGGCTTTCTTTAAGAATGAATTTGAATATATTCATTGGCAAGTGAAGCATATAAGTGGTAAAAAAAAAGTTTTAATTTTTTGTGCTTGTTGTGATTGCAATAGCTTATCAACATTGGCAAGTGAAGCATATAAGTGGTAAAAAAAATTAGGTTTAATTTTTTGTGCTTGTTGTGATTGCAATAGTTTATCAACATTGGCAAGTGAAGCATATAGGTGGTCAAATAAATTAAGTTTAACTTTGTGTGCTTGTTGTGATTGCAATAACTTATCAAACGCCACATCCTTGGCTCGAATCATCAAAATCAATGTTCTATTATAGAAAATACCACATTTAAACAAAATGACTCTTTACTCCACACTCATGAGGATATTATTAGTATTGCACCAACCCTAGTTGTTAATGACTCTTTACTCCACACTCGTGAGGATATTATTGGTATTGCACCAACCCTAGTTGTTAATGACCTGTTCAAGGGTCTAAACTAAATGAATGTGATGTAACATGGACGTTTATATCTAAGAAGGAAAAATCATGGAGGAAGTATAGGGATTTTAGAAGATTCACTTTGGGCTTCGATCTAAATTGAAAATATAAGGTCAAAGGTGCGTCAAAGCTCATATTTCTTTCGTGCCTGCAAGGGTTCGCCTGATTCTAGTCCAAGTACTTTATTACACCAAAACAACTATTGTTTAGACTCCTTAATTTTCGAAAGGTAGCTATAGGACTCTTTCAACGAGTTTCATGGTGCAAGACTGAAAGACCAACTATTTTTACTATTGTTTGGACTCCTTAATTTTTGGAAGGTAGCTATAGGACTCTTTCAACAAGTTTCATTGTGCAAGACTGCAAGACCAACTATTTTTATGGTGCACAACCAACCCCTTGCTAATTCCATGATGCACGATCAACACATTTCCTAAGGTGTCGGGTCAAAGTAAATTCAAAAGCAGTTTTATCTACAATGAAATGGTGTATTATCCCTCTTTGTATTTCTTTTTTCTCATCAAAATTAATTAAGTAATTTTAATGTTTATACAAAACTTTATTTCTTTTACTTATTCTGTGCATGGTTAATTATGTAATTTTCATATTATTTTATGTAAATTTTTACTCAATCTATTTGTCTAAACACACATTTTTTTCTAAGAAATTATTTTACATTTTCATATTTTAATTATAGATCATTTTTATATTTATACAAATATATTTACTATATAATAATTAATTTTATTATTATTTATTTGATTGATTATGGAATTTAAAGTACACAATTTTCAATTTAAAAAACCTATCGGCCTCTCTTTTCACCTTTTGGATCAATTTCCAGTAAATAGAATTATTGGACATTAATTGTGTCAAAAGAACACTCCAAATCCAAATATAAGTGAGATGTGTAATTACTTATGTGTTCAACATGAAGTTGACATGTAGTATTTAAAAAATATTAAGAATAAAAAAGTAGTCCAATGTCATAGACATAATCCAAATATTTTAGTATTACTTTATTTAAAATAGTTATATAAACAATATACATGTGTGTACATATGTATGCTTATGAGGAAATAAATAGACCTCCCTCTCATCTCGAAGGCAAGAGTGACATTTTCATTACAACGATATTCTTCAAGGAATCAAAGCTCAGCATATCACTATATCAACTATATACATGTGTGTATGTATGTATTTTTATGAGGAAAGAAACCGACCTCCCTCTCATCTCCAAGACAAGAGTGACTTTTCCATTACAACAATATTATTCAATGAATCAAAGCTCAACATGTCACTAGAAGTGATTTTAACTTGGGTGGGTAGGATAACAATCATTTTAGTCAACCACCTCTCTGTCCCTCTCTTTATATATATAAAATTTCTTATACATTAGTAGGTGCTTTCTACATTTTTATATGTGGGAGATTTAAAATTCATATAAGGAGACGTACACCTTAATTGAGATATTTCAGTGTTTCAAAACATTTTGTATGGTTTTTTCAACTTTGAAAGGTTTTTTCAACTTTGAGTGATTTCATCCCTCTTAGCTAATGATAATTCATAGTTTATAGATATATATATATATATATATATATATATATATATATATATATATATATAATATATATATATATATAGATGTTAACTAATAAAATAAATGGCTCTTTTCTGAACATTTTTTCTGGTCAATTTTGTTGAAAATCCAATAAAAACCATAATTTAAAGTTGTTTAATTTGCAAAGATGGGGTGCATTAAGGTTTTTTCAGGGTGTGAATCTATTTATTCATTCAAAAGTGTATTTTAAACAACAAGAAATGATAATCTCCCTAGAAATTGTATTGTCACATTATATATATATATATATATATATATATATATAAAACAAGATAGATCCATCTTAAGTTTATTATGTCTCATGAGGAAATGGAATTCTATAAGATGAAAAACTTTACTCAATTATTTATATATTTATTTTAACTCAAAAATATTGTCACTTAAACTCTTCTCAATGTATTATAAGTCCAAAATTATGGTAAAACAATAATATTGTTAAAACTTATATATATATATATATATATAATATATATATATAATATATATATATAATAAAAACAATAAACCACGTAAATAAATTTATTTCACATAAATATCAAAATATATAAAAAACCACAACACACTTATTATTATAAAAACTCTATTACCCAACTCATAATTAACTTAACAATTATCCACATTAAATTTACATTAAATTTACATAGAATAAAATCCACAATAAAATCCCATCTCTTTTTAACATCTAAAACAACACCCTAAAGTCAACTCATAATTAACCTAATAGTTATCCGCATTAAACTTACATAGAATAAAATCCCATCTCCTTTTTACATTTAAAACAACACCCTAAAAGTCTATCACCTAAATTCTATTTCATACCTAAATCAAATTTCTAACCTAAATTCTATTTCATACCTAAATCAAATTTCTAACATGTGATTTTATCTGGTTGGTTAAACTTCATGTGTTTCGACTAATTCACCACCTCATTCCTAAAAATATATTTCCCATTACCATTTTCCAGGCATTCAACCCACTGCTCAACTGAATTAGCTTAACTTTAGCATCATTGATGAGTTTTTTCCTAGCTTCAGGAAACCTCGATATCTTATTGCTTGTTCCACTAACACTCCAATCCATACCATTAGATCTACAATCTGAACTACTTTTTCGTAGACATCAACAAATCAAGGTAGAAACTCATTACCCTTTTATGACAATGAAAACCCAATCTCAAACCATTCTTGCTAGAAAGTCCAATTCAAACAGGCTTTGTTAAGTGCCCAAGCTTACATGGATGTCCAAGTCGAACAGACTCTATTAAGTGCTCATATAAGACTGTTAAGTGCTCAAGCTTACATGAAGGAAAACCAATGATACAGAAAAACATATGTGAGATTTATTCTAGACAATTTTAATCTGGAGAACCAACCAACTTGGAAATTTTTAATAGGGAAAACCAACTTCAAAAGCATTGTTAGCATCTTTAGCATTTGACCAATTCTACGAAGCTAGCAAGTTCAAACACATTACAATGTACACAATAAGCTACTTAAATTAATTCATTCTCATGAATGAGTTTATTAACACTAACACAGCTAATATGCAACCAGTAAATACCCGATGAACGAGGGAGCACTATCCTCATACACCATTTGGAAGGAAAAAAAACGCAAGATGAATACATAATCACTAGAAAGACATATGCTACAGTCTTTTGAGTTTCCTCAACTAAAAACAATTAGAGAACCTTAGCACTTTTTACCATGGGAAGACGAAGAAGCACAAGGGCAGAGGATGTAAAAGGCACAGCAAGTACTTGTACACCATAGATAAATTACAACAATTCATCAATTCTTCGACAACGATAAAATATGACCAAAAGTAGAATCTATATGACCAAGTTTTGAAACTGCTCACACACATCCCTGGATACGACAACCGCCCTCGATTTCGCAATCCAAAGCTCGACGTCGGCTTTAGGCTTCTCGACTATTCAAGCGTCACGAGAAGCAGCTTCAACACCTAAAAGCTTGGGTTTCTTGGGTTTCAGCCTAACCCTAGAATTTTGCAGAACGCCGGTGGACTGCCGTAGCCGACCTACATGATGTCTCCTTTTCTTTTTCTTGGAACGTTCCAAAGCCAAAATAAGTGAAATGTGTAATTACTTATGTGTTCAACATGGAATTGTAGTATTTAAAAAATAATGAGAATAAAAAATTATTCCAATGTCATAGAGATAATTCAAATATTTCAATATTACTTTATTTAAAATAGTTTATATTAACTATATACATGTGTGTATGTATGTATGCTTATGAGGAAAGATACCGACCTCCCTCTCATCTAGAAGACAAGAGTGACATTTCCATTACAACAATATTCTTCAAGGAATCAAAGCTCATCATGTCACTATATCAACTATAGACATGTGTGCATGTATGTATTTTTTTAAGGAAAGAAACTAGCCTCCCTCTCATCTCGAATAGAAGAGTGACGTTTCCATTACAACAATATAGGAATCAAAGCTCAGCATGTCACTAGTGGGGATTTTAGCTTGGGTGGGGTAGGATAACAGTAATTTTAGTCAACCATCTGAGATACACCTCTCTCTCTCTCTCTCTCTCTTTATATATATAAAATTTCTTATTCATTAGTAGTGCTTTCTACATTTTAACATGTGGGAGATTTGAAATTCATATAGGAAGACGTCCACCTTAATTGAGATATTTCAGTATTATATATATAAATTGAAACTAAAACATTTGGTATGGTATAAGATGAAAACATTTACTCAATTATTTCTTTATTTATTTAATTAAAAAAAATCACTTAAACTCTTCTCAATGTATTATAAATCCAAATTTAAATAAAAACAATAATATTTTTAAAGCTTGTAAAACAAAATTATATATATATATATATATATATATAATATATATATATATATTTATATATAATAAAAACAATAAACCACATAAATAAATTTATTTCACATAAATATCAAGATATATAAGAAAAAACAAAAAACACTTATTATTATCAACTCTCCATTACCCAACTCATAATTAATATAATGAAAACAATAAACTGCATAAATTAACTTATTTCACATAAATATCAAAATATATAAGAAAAAACAAAAATCACTTATTATGATAAACTCTCCATTACCTAACTCATAATTAACCGAACAGTTATCCACATTAAACTTACATAAAAATAAAATCTTATCTCTTTTTAACACCTAAAACAACACCCTAAAATCAACTCATAATTAACCTAAAAATTTCCACGTCAAACTTACCTAGAATAAAATCCCATCTCTTTTTAACATTTTAACCTTCGAAACCACACTCTAAAATATATCACTTAAATTCTATTTCATACCTAAATCAAATTTCTCACATGTGATTTTCTCTCCTTGGTTAAACTCCATGTGCTTCTACTAATTCACCACCTCATTCCTAGAAGTATATTTCCCATTACCATTTTCTAGGCATTTAACATCATTGATGAGTTTATTCCTAGATTCATGAAAGCTCGATATCTTATTGCTTGTTCCACTAACACTCCAATCCATACCATTAGATCTACAAGTTGAACTAATTTTTCGTAGACATCAACAAATCAAGGTAAAAACTCATTACCCTTTTATGACAACGAAAACCCAACCTCAAGCCATTCTTGCTAGAAAGTCCAATTCAAACCGTCTTTGTCAAGTGTCCAAGCTCACATGAATATCCAAGTCGAACAGACTCTGTTAAGTGCTCATGTAAGACTGTTAAGTGCTCAACCTTACATGAAGGAATATTCATGTCGAACAGACTCTGTTAAGTGCTCATGTAAGACTGTTAAGTGCTCAACCTTACATGAAGGAAAAACAATGATACAGAAAAACATGTCTGAGATTTATTCCAGACAATTTTAATATGAAGAACCAAATGACTTTGAAATTTTTAATAGGGAAACCCAACTTCAAAAGCATCGTTAGCATTTGACCAATTCTAACACATTACAATGTACACCATAATCTACTTAAATTAACTAACTCTCATGAATAAGTTGAATTAACACTAACACAGCTAATATGCAGCCAGCAAATACATAAAAATAAATACATAATAGCTAGAAAGAATCGCTAGAAAGACATATGCTACAGTCTTTCGAGTTTGCTCAGCTAAAAACAACTAAAGAACCTGAGGACTTTTTTCACCATGGGAAGACAAAGAAGCACAAGGGCAGAGGATGTAAAAGGCACAGCAAGTACCTGTACACCATAGATAAATTACAGCAGTTCATCAATTCTTCGACAACGATAAAATATGACCACAAGTAGAATCTATATGACGAAGTTTCGAAACTGCTCGCACGCATCCCTGGTTGCGGCAACCGCCCTGGATTTTGCGATCCGAAGCTCGACGTCGGCTTTAGGCTTCTCGAATATTCGAGCGTCACGAGAAGCAGCTTCGACACCTGAAAGTTTGGGTTTCTTGGGTTTCGGCATAACCCTAGAATTCCGCAGAACGCTGGTGGACTGGCGTAGCCGACCTACATGGTATCTCCATCGCTTTTTCTTGGAACCTAAATTTCGGTTGTTCTGTAACTGCTCGCTGGAATCCTGATGAGGGCTTGCAACAAGTTTGTCATACTGTAGAGGGACGAACTCTTCATCTTCGCCTAATGAATCGGGCAACTGACCCTTAATATCCGATGTATTTGAGCAAGTAACTAGCCGTTTGAAAGAAAACCACGCCTTCGCCCTGAACAGCTTTAACTTATTTTTCCTCATTCCTGTGACTCTGCCTCTAATATGAACGACTTTTATGCAGCGATGATTCACATTACTTGAAGAAATCGCAGGTATTTCGAATCTTGATTTATGCCTTTTCTGTTTAATGGCGGCCGATGTTTTACAATCCTGGGCACAGCGCAAGAGTTTTATAGGTGTAGGTGCCTGTGATTAGCCTCTGTAAGGAGGCCTTCGTCTTTGGAAAGAGTATAGTGTGCGTTGAAAAATTAAGCCATGCGTAGTGCGTACCACTGAAACTGAGCCGCACCGTATGCCGCGTCAACCGAACATGGGCCATAACTTGTTAGACAGTGATTCGAGCTCTCAGCTGTGAGAACGACCTTTCGATTTGTTAATGGCGTGGCAAAGAAATGGATGCGGAATAAGTCATCTGACTGTGTAAGATGTGACGAAATATCGGAATCAGTCAGAGGTGACTGATGGCATGATAGGACATCTCCACGATAGAGATTGGATCATCAGCTTTTCTAGCAGGTGAATAGGAGCAATATATTTTCAGATAAGCACTGCAGGCGTCACTGTTACTGAGCAGGTGGATAAGTTGACCTGCGTTGGACAGATTTCTAAGGGTTAGATCGTGGTGAGAGAGATACACAACTGTTTCTGAGACCCCGATATCTACCTAAGATACAGATTGGTTTCAAAAGTTTTGGACTTGGGAGATACCTCAAAAACTCAAGTGTTTTTATTGGTGGTCTTTACCTAACAGAATTCTTACCTTGGTATTTCTCCACTATGTATGAATCATACAAAGGAGGTTACAATTATTTATGGTTTTCCATTTTCTATAAGCTTTTGGACCTTTTACATACACTCCACATGGCTTTTGTTTGGTTACTAGCTCAATGGAGGATTGCTTACAACACTGGTTTAGAGGCCAAAAGAATTTTGCACTCTACCTCTCCATATCATATGGCGCATATGGGGAAGTAGAAATAAAAAGATTTTGATCATTTATCGGTGGAAGTGGGAGTATGGTGATAAAGAGAGGGGTATTTTTCAGAAATTGGTCATAGGGCAAAATTTAAGAACAAAAGAAAGATTAAAAAATGGGATATTTAGAAAAAGTTCTTAGTTGGTTTTCTTGATGACACCTACTCTAATAGACAATGTGGTTCTGGTGCATTCGTTGTCACTAAGCCTGGTTACTACTACTATTTCTAGTGGGAGGATAGAAGGGGTACCAATAGCTGGATTGAAATCATCGCTCTTTCTGAGCGTCCTCATCTATGCAAAAATGGCTTGGAATGAATGATTTGCAATTTTTTGGGGATTCCAAGGGAATTATTGATTAGGTAAAAGGACACTCACATTTCCATCCACCTTTGTTATCTAATTGGATGTGTCGCATCCGCACTCTTGTGAGGTTCTTTCGGCATATATCCTACTGGCACATATACAAGGAGCATAATCACATTGCGGACTCGCTGTATTAAATGAGGTGTTCCAAAGATCTAGGTGCCATATATTTTGTTTCTTTTATTCACAGTATTACTATTATGTAGGAGTATTTTCCCTACAGGTTTTTTGAGCGATTTTAGACTGTATCAAGCTCTATTTTTGGGTTGATGTAGCTAAATGGGAAAGGATGCTAGATAGATTGATGTTGATTAGAATATGACTGCACTACTCATAGTCATTTTGGGTTGAGATATATAGAACAAAATGTATTCACGAAATATTATGGAACTAGGGGCTAATGTAGTAGGATAGAAAAATTTGTGGATCAAGGATCTTGTTGAAGAAGAATCATGCAATATGTACTCTCTTTTTTTTTATAAAAGATAAAAAAAAATTCTTGACAAAATAAATGTACCACAAATAAATACATCAAATATATTACATCATATACATTAATATTTAATAATATAAATTAAATATGTGGTACTTCATAACATACTTGTCAACATGTTTAACTTACTAAATGTGATACATCTAATTGAGTGTATAGCTAATTTTTTCTCTACAAGATGTTCTGCCCTCGGTTTGTGGATGCTCATTTTACTGGTATGTTTCCATTCTTAAGTTTCTTTTATTATAGAAGATGTTCATGCACTAACCTCCTTCTGAGTTTTTTTCCGAACTTTGCAATGTTTTATTATATTTTATTGCTACCATGTTAGTTTTTATAATAATATACTTGCCATGTTCTCTTGATTAAAGTCTACATTAACAATTTTATAGGTTTTATTTGTTTTTTAATCTAGACGATATATTGTGTTGTTGTACTACAAAATCCTTAGTGACGAGGGGTTTGAATTTGAAGTGTTCAATGGAATTCAAAGTTAAAACTCTATACTCTGAATTCCAATGTTCAGCACAGATCAAAACTAGACCCTCGACGTTTAGGCATGAATTCCACTATAAAGAAGAATTGACCAATAAATTTATTAATTTTACTCTATTTTAGCTTTTTAGTTTCATTCAAATTAATATACCATGGAATGCAACCATGGTCACCTCACTCAGTACATGCTAGATAGAATTGGAGACCTAAAGTCAAAAGGTTTTATCTGATACTTAGTCAATTATATGATTCTTAGGTTGTTTCCTTTGCCTACCTTATTATATTCTACGCTAAGGATTCTCTAGATCTTCTACGATTAGGATCTCGGGGGAAGGGGGGGGGGATTGTTAGCCAACCATCAATAAAACTAACAACCAATGATTTGTTGGGGGATTATAGATTGCAATTGGTTGTTATATGGCTCCTCAACTACACTCTTAGGCCTCGGGGTAATCAAATACTACAATGCCCTGACCTTCCTTACTAGAAAAGCAAAAAAAAAAGAACTAAAATAATAGGGGGTCTTGCAGAGTAGATGTGCTTGTAGTAATCAACTATCACTTGAGGTAGTAATTGATGGATGTGAACATGATCAAAACCTTTCCTAGCCTTAGGATTTTTGGCTTTGCCTTTCATTTTTCATCTCCTCATCTAGACCCATCATTATAGGCATCATACATTGGCATACATATACTAGTATCATATTTACTAGTCCCATTTTATCACATTACATGTACATCATAGTTATCCATACAACAAGAGGGGGGCCTCTAGATCCACATGTTTAGGAGCTTTACATTGTTAGGTGACTAGAGCTTCAGAGGGAACCTTATATAGACACTATCATTATGTGTCCTTAGCAGTTATAAATGTTTTCCACCTACTATGAGCCCACCAAACCAAATAATGTTCTACCGACTATTGAGTTGAAGTGAAGTTTGATGGTGTTTACATGATCAAAAGAATATCTTGCATAATGTGACAAAATTATATAATATAAATTTATGAAATGCCTTTTAAATTTAAAAAGAGCACAATTGAAGGCCTTTTAAGCCATCATGGGTTGAGTGTTGAAAAGGGTATTGATGAGTATTTTGATGAACCATTGAAGGATGGTGTTGAAAGTCGGGTTTGTTTCTGAACAAAAATAATAATAGAACTTATGTGTTATGCATCTTAGGAAGTGAAGCTAGGAATCAATATACCATTGTGATATTTTATCAAAATCTAGTGGTTTTAGATTTTCTCAATGGGATCTATATCAATATAGAACTATAGAGTAGTTGTATCATTGTTATTGCAAGGGTCTTGGATTGATTTGGTTTTGTATGTTTGTGTTTTACCATCCTTGCAGTAACTTTTTTGGTGATTGTGGCACAAGTGAGGACAATCTTAGCTCTCACCCATCACATTTTTTACCGACACAATTATGCTTCCAAAGGAATATGTTATCTTATTCTATGATTTTAATGTCAATTTGAAATCTCTATTGCTTTTAAATAATTCAATTTTCCCTTTTGTTTCAAGGAGATTGTCATGTTTCCTTAAACTTTGTAGTAGTTCTAGATGTAAACACAAAAAGAGTAATGTTAAAATTATGCAAGTGCAGTCAAATTCCAATTTGGATAGCTCCCATGATGGAGATAATGATTGCATTGAATTCCTATTTTGGAGAGGACCAAAATCGACCTAAATATCACCTCATTTGGATAAGAAAAAGTTGGTTTTTGAATTTATGAATCCACTCAAGTATATTGGACCAGTTCGGCCCAATGCATATGTACAATTGGACAGGTCGGCCTCAACATCAAGTGGACCCTCATGGAAGCCTATAAAGAAAAGAGACCTCAAGCTCATTTGGACACATTGATAAAGACATATTCTCTTTTCTTTTATTGTCTTGGTTCACACGGGTATGACGGAGAAAGTTTTCACAAGGGTCGGAAACCACAGGGTTGAAGCTCACACAAATATAAGGTTTTTGTTTCTCAGTCGTTGGCTCGTAACTAAGCATGCTCAACCCCGAACGTACACATAGAGTGGTCAAGGGTGCATATGGGAAGCATCAAACGCTCACACAGTATCCTGAATGGAGCATATAGGGTTTCTGAAGAAGATTGGGTAATCTGGTCCTCAAACGCAAGCACAAAGTGGTCAAGAGTGCGTCTCGGAAGCCTCAGATGCTCACACAGTAGCCTGAAGGGTGCGTCTAGGGGTTTGAGGTAGACCTGAGTATATTTTTCTCCAGTCACACACATACAGTTCACTAGGGAGCGTCGTAGATGACCATAGTTGCTCGCACAACTCCTCCTCCATGTGTCCGGGACTAGAATATGAAACTTCAATACTGCGAAGATTCTGCTCAATTACAATAGTGTTCAGCAGTAGGCTACAAATAGTGACAATGTTGGAAATAATACTGAGAGGGGGGGGGGTGAATCAGTATTATCAAACTCTTATCAATTTATACAAATATTTTTAGATCTAACAATTGAAACTTGCATATACCTTCCAAACTTACAATTTAATTTATTCTTCAGATGTTTGTCATTAATCTGTATATGAGAACCATAGAATAATGAGCAGGAACACAAAATAGACAGTCACACCAAGGAACACAAGATGTAAGGTGGAAACCCAATGTGGGTGAAAACCACCTGCTGCAATATGTCTCTATCTTCTTGCGATTAGAAACTTCTTCTTACAATGATTTTGTATTGGTGCAGTATTTTACTAGTACGCAGGCTGTAACCTGCAGAGAGCTACAACCCTCTCTCATTTTCCAGCTTCTTCTGGAAGGGAGATACAACCCCCTTAGCTCTTGTACTAGCTGAAATACTAGTACGTAGGTGTTGACCTATAGAAGGCTACTACCTTGTCTTTCCTTCCAGGGACCACGTTTCATCAATTTTCAAACTGGATCCAAAACATCATGTACATGTGCATCATCCAATCTCCTTTAAACAAATAAATTCTCAGAATGCAGTAACCAGAAAATAACACCAGTATCCAGACACCAATTTAAACCCAGATCTCTGCAGAAACATATAAAAGATAGCTAAAATATATTTCAAGAAAGGTTTGGAACTTCACCAAAGGAAACCTGCGGATATCCGCACTTATGCCGTGACGAGTCTGTGCAACTCCACACCTGCTTCGCTAATTCAACTGCGCACCTCCGCACCTACTTCTTCTCTGGTTCTGTGCACCTCCGCAGTGCACCGTTTTCGCTCTCTTCAGTATATTTGACTTATAATGCTCCGGTTTCTCCTTGATTCAGATTCAACTATGTCTCACCAACCGATTATCAAAAATTCAAATCTTGCTCTTCTTAAGATTTTCAACACTTGTGATTAGCCAAATGATCTCCTTTCCTTTTTATACGCTAGGCCTCACTCAAAACCATGTACCAAAACCATTGAGAAACAATACCACGGACCCAATACTTGGGTTCAATTCTTTTGGATGCAATACCGTGGACCAAAACCATAGGATAAAAAACTGTCAGACTAATACCATGAACCAACCATAAGATTTCCCATGTGCGTGCGCTTTTCTCTACATGAAAGTGCGTGAACTTTTCTCTGCATGAAAGTGCGTGAAATTTTCTCTGCATGAAAGGAACTTTTCTCTGCGTGAAAGTGCATGAACTTTTCTCTGCATGAAAGTGTGTGAACTTTTCTCTGCATGAAAGGAACTTTTCTCTGCTTGAAAGTGCGTGAACTTTTCTCTATATGAAAAGAACTTTTCTCTACATGAAAGTGCATGAAATTTGCTGTACTATAATTTATCATCTGAGATGAGTGGGTTTCCATCAATTACAACATATGTATCATAATGCCAACAATCTCCCCCTTTGGACTTGATGGAAACAACAACCAATCACTCTACCCCTTTGACATCAAGGGTAAACGGGCGGACTACCATACTCCCCTTGAGTACCTGCGGAAAACTCTGAACGAGCTCCCCCTTTGTATATGCTCTGTGCTGAAATGTTGTCTGCAAAAAGATGTTCTACAAGAATGAACATGACTCCATACATTATAAGTAACCTTCCTATTATCAAGCCTCATACAGACATCCATCTCCCATCCAAGTGGGAATACGCTAGATAGACAAAACTTATTCATCCCAGGGATAGTGGGGAAACCAAAATAGGTCGTTACATGACATTGATATGAAAAGAAGTACATGACATAGAGACAAGAAAAACTATCAGCAGAATCAACCTTCAGACCAGCACACATTGATCTACTCCACCAGAAAACTCTTAAGAAATCAAACCAAGGACTTCTAAGATAATGCCAACAATGCATCATTAGAAGAATATATGCTCCCCCTGAACCTGTGCCAGATGTTCTCTGATAGACCCATTCGACCCACATAGATCGACAAATGTACGTGTATCCACCTGCGTACAACAGACAAGATTCAACATCAGGATGATGCATCAACAACCCCTAGCTTCTGTCTGAGGTATTCAAATGTCTCCCTGGGCAATCGTTTGGAGAAAATATCAGCAACTTGTTCCTTGGAGGGAACATATTCCAATTTGACCTTTTTTTCCAGCACTTGTTCCCGAAGAAAATGATACTTGATCGGTATGTGCTTGGTCTTTGAATGCATGACTGGGTTCTTTGAAATGCTGATTGCACTTGTATTATCACATAAG
>APFE031624447.1:43216-76802 GCA_000404065.3 Pinus taeda | reverse complement strand
AAGAACTTTGACTCGGTTGAATTATACCAGCCTCTAGCATTTCTGCAACCATACGTTCAATTTCACTCTTTTGGGCATAGGGATATCTGTACAGCTTGATGTTTGGAGGAACACTTCTAGGAATCAGATGAATAGCATGATCATGATCACGAATAGGTGGGAGACATTTAGGAGTCTCAAATACCTTGGAATGAGATTTGGAGAAATAGATGATTCCAATGTGGAAACATCTAGCGAAAATAATTGTGCAATTACACCTTTTCACTCCTTTTTTAGAAGTTTTTTCATACCATTAGAGCTAATTATCTTTCCCGGTTTCCCTACAATACCCCTTAATACAACTTCCTTTCCTTCCATAGAAAATTTCATGAAAATTTCTTGAAAATTAAAAGCTATTTTACCCAAGGATTGTAGCCATTGGACTCCTAATACAACATCAACACCTCCCATTGAATGGAAAGAATTGGGCTAGTAAATACATATTATCCCATGGATAGCTTGATATTATGGCACTTTCCAAAGCAATTTAGTGTTCCTCCATTTGAAACCATCACTTGACACTCTGGTGCTGGATATAAGAAGCAATTCAATTCTTTTGCTACCTTACAATGAATAAAATTGTGAGTACTTGCTAAATCAATCAACACTATTACCTTTTTCTTCTTGATTTGTCCTTCTATCTTGATGGTTTGAGGAATGGTAATTCCCACCAATGCATTACAAGATATGGTTGGATTCATTTGTTCTTCATCTAGGCTTTGTTCCCGGAGTATATCCTCTTCTTTTTACCGTTCTTGCTCCCTTTCTTCTTCCTCTTCACAATCTATGTAGAACAATTTCTTGTCAGCACACTTATGACCTTTAGTGTATTTTCTATCACAATTGTAACAAATCACTTTTGCTCTTTTTTCTTCCAATTGTTGTGGTGTCAACCTTATAGGTTGTGGAATACTAGCGGCAACAACACTTCCGTCTTTATAGATGTGAGTAGTATGCTTCCTGGTTGCCATAATTTTTCTTTCCATTTTTCTTGCTAACCTGAATGCCTTCTCTAATGAATCATGTTCCCAAAGGCGAAAATCATGTTGGATACTATCCTTTAAAGACCCTATGAACACATCAATCCTATGCTCCTCTGGAATATCTTTTACCCTTATGTTAAATTTTTGGAACTCCTCAATGTGCTCCATTATTGAACCCTTTTGTTTGAGACTTATCAATTGGCTAAAAAAAGTGTTGCTTTTTGTATCCTCATAATGTGCTATCAATTCTTCCGTAAAAATTCCCCAAGTGATTAATTGTTTACGAGAGCA
Source organism: Pinus taeda (assembly GCA_000404065.3). Classification (NCBI taxonomy): domain Eukaryota; kingdom Viridiplantae; phylum Streptophyta; class Pinopsida; order Pinales; family Pinaceae; genus Pinus; species Pinus taeda. The sequence continues at coordinate 75,489 of APFE031624447.1, read as the reverse complement.
AAGCCATTGTACCATACAAACTGTTGGTTCCAAAACTATAAGTTTCCATACGACCTTTTGTGTGTTTTGCCATTATTGAGATCAAAATATTGCTCCATCTGTAATATCCATGTTGCCGGATCCTTGCCATCAAACTTCCTCATATCGATTTTTGGAATATGGTGGGTCTTCGATTCAACATTAGAATCTATGGAATCATGATTAACATTTCTTTCGTTCTCATCATGAGTTTCCTTTACTACCCTTTCACCCTTAGTGACCCTCTCTTGTAGAAACTTATTCATATTTATCTTCAATTCTTCCATGTCTGTCCTCAAATCTAACTTCAAATCATCCATCTTAGCTTCCACGTCATTCATCTTAGCTTCCACATCATTCATCTTAGCTTCTACACCTTTCTTTAAACAATCCATCTTAGATTCTATTCATTTTTGTGCAAGTGACACTTGTTGCACTTGGTCTCGTAATTTTGATATATCATGTTGCATTTCCTCCTCTTCTTCATGAGTCATGCTAGAGCTTTCAGGTCGCCTATTATTTGTTTCCATTTTCTTTCTTCAAGGCATCAATTACTGATAATAATGCTTCACTATGCCCTTTGAATTCCTTCAAAATAATTTTTCAAACCAAGCGTAAGCAAACATTTAAAAAAATATACACACCGTTTTTCACTTTGTAGGAGCTCGATATTTCCTCTGATGTATCTCTGTAATTTCGGATCATCCAGTTTTGAAATTGCGACCTGCAGTAGCCCTTTGCGTCCTCTTTCTAATGCCACTAGTCTGACCCCAATTGGATTCTCCAATGAAGAGTTATGCCAAATCTCTCACAGTGACCTGATTATAGACTAATTTAGTAGAGTGAACTTGTGCGACGTGCCACATGTCCCTGTTTTGACTTTTGGCTCTAAAACCTATATAGCAGAAACTACAATTTGTCTTCTTTCTACACCTTCTTACGAATTTCAATTTGATGCTTAGAGAGAAAGTTATGACGATTTTCCCCAGGTCACCTGTTTTGATTGTAATTCAGGATTCTGCAAAAGGACCAACTTCCTTAGTTCATATCTCCGAAACTGTAGTGCCAAAATCTCTAAAATTTTGACCTAAGATTCCGTGCGATGTCGTCTCAAATGGGTTATTTTTTTAGCTTTTGAAGCATCGTAGAACAAAAGTTATAGCGAAAATTCCACGATGACCTGTTTGGAGCAGCGAAACCCTAGAATCCAAAGCTTTGATACCAAATGTTATGAAACCAGCTCAAGAAAAGATAGAAAATAGATCAACGCCTTAGAATTCAGCCTCTTTAAGGGGGTAACCTCCTTTTATATTACATAAATGAACAATTTTGGATGATTCAAATGATAAAACCTCCTTTCTATATATTAGGAGTCTAAGGAGTCACAAAATAAACCTAAGCCCGACCTGAACAATAAATAATATAAAAGCCACAAATAACAATAGAGGGATTCTATGGGGCACAGTAATAACAATATGGGGACAATAGGGGCAGAACAATATTAATAAGGGGTACAACTACAATAGTAATGGGGTAATCACTAGTATTATAGGGACCCAACAATGCCCATTCCTAAAACTCTACACCTTTCATTGTCACCCATCCCTATGAGTATCTTGATGTCTTTCTCCTCCAAGTTACTGAATAAAATTTTATCGTCAGTCATGTGGAATGAGGCTCCATTGTCAAGAAACCAACCACAACCCATCATCGATGAAACCATGCATGTGATGAGGGTGAATTCCAACTTGAACTGAGAAGCCAATGCCTCACCTTCAGATCCTTCTGAGGATCCCTTGGACTTCTTCGATGGGAAATTAGTCACATAATGACCCATCTCATGACAATTAAAGCATCTCACTTTAGATTTTTCACCCTTCTTCCCTCCATGAGAAGAACTCCATTTAGGATGAGAATCCTTCTCCTTCCCTTTCCTTTCCTTACTTGCTAAGGCTAGATTTTCTTCATCATCGTGCTTAGATGAAGAACCATCTCTGGTGCCCTGCATCAGATCTGACCAAATTCATTCCTAATCTGGCAGTTTCTCTCTTCCATTCATTGAGTCCTAGTAGCAATTCTAGCTCTTAGGAAGATCGAGGAGAGAAATACTCACCATATCATAATCGGCTGTCGTGATTCCTACACTTCCAAACTCATCTCTATAGGTGGTGAGCTTGTTCACATATGTAGAAATCGTGTCGCCCTTTTCACACTTGATTTTCTAAAGCGTGTCCTTCAACACTAGTTTCCTTTGGTCGTTGTTGTTATGATATAGGTCCTTCAATGTCTTTCACATTGAAAATGGACTCTCCTTCCCATGGAGATTCGAGACAATTTGGTCTCGAACTCCCTCCAAAAGAATCCTCCTCGCTCTCGCCACACATTTCTACCATTCTGTCAATTCTTGGGAATTAGCTGCTATTGGCTTGGGGACTTCTTGACCAATGAAGTCCTTCAAACCAATGTCTTTTAATACCACTTCCATGTGATCCTTCCATGTTGTGTAATTCAAGCTACCATCCAGGGCATACTTGAGTCTCAAGCCACTGAACACCATTGGTGAACTTTGAGATGTGATAAGAAATTGATTTTGTACCTGCAATCAATAACTTCAAACTTCAAAATTTTTCCTTCTCAATATGTTGTTCACAACTTTGATCACCTTTGCTCTGATACCATGTAGAAATTCGCATTGTAGATTAAACTGATTATGCAAAGTGCTAAATTAAAATACTTAATCTACTTCTACTATCAAACTTGCGGAAGCTTAATCGATTTTGAGCAAGAACAAACAGAACACATATAATAGAGAAGAAGAATCAATAATACATGAAACATTGAAGAATACTCTAGGGAAAGCCTCAGCTAAAAAACCCGCTATATATATTACCATACAAGGTGGAAATACATCATAATAATACAAAGCCTTAGCTCTCACAACTAACTAGCTCTCAATACGATCCTCCTGGATGCTCACAGGCAATCAAGGCTTTTCACAAACCTTCTCCTCTTCCCTCCAAGCCTCCTATTTCCTTGGGTTGCTTCTCCTGGGTGATCCCACTGTAACCTGTGTGATTCTCACCTCACACACTGCTCTAACCTCTGTAGAAATTGTGAAATCCTCAAGGAACCTTGTTCCTTCTGCATGGATGAGATTCCTTTAAAGGAAAAGTACTCCAACTGATAGTACAATGTCCTTGTCTTTAATCTCAACTGGGTCTTTGTCTGAACTGGCATGCATGAGTTATTTATGAGAGAATATTCAGTTATCTAGAGTACACTAGTTGCATGCATGTATGCATTAACTCACTGAAGTCACAATTAGTTCCACAAACTATTTGGAACCAATAACTAGACTTAACTCAGTTAGTTGAGCTAACTAATTACAACTCAAATACAACTCATCCTTATCTAGGTAATGTTAAAAACCCATATATCTGAGTCTTTTTTGCTAACCACAATGAACTTTTTACTTTTTACATTCATGGACTGAAATGTTTAGGAGGCACAAACTACATCTCAATCATCACTTATAGGACAAGATGCTAAAACCTCAATCACTATGATTTTGTAAAGAATGTTATCCATTACTTCATCTAGATAATGAATGAGTTCGACCAAGTTTTCATTTACCTTTTTTAAAAATGGCCTCAAAATCTTTATTAGATGTGCCTTTTGAAATCAGAATTTTGTAGTAGCAATTAAACTCTAATCAAACGCTCCATCGGAATTTTTTTTTGCAAAGTGAGTGACAACGTCTCTCCATGTAGGGGTGGAGATAGAACTTAATTTGGGGTGGTCTACAAAATGCTTCCTCTTACTTCAACATTTGTAATCTTCATCTCTTTTCTACAAAATAAAATCTTCTATCATTGGAAAGAATGCACCATCCAACCCCGAAGCCTCTTCTTTATGATGACTCTGCATATTCAGAGTTGTTTCAATGTCCAACATGTCGTAATTAATGGATAAGAACACTAGTGACTCTGACCATTATGCTTATATGGAATCTCTTGTAATATTTTTCCTTCTAAACAAAAGGTGGTTATATGATTGTTATATATAGAAAGGCTCCAAGAAAAATGTGGGGCTCTGGTTTAGCAAAAAGTATAAAAGAATTGGGTCGTTCAGGGATCAGTTGACCTAACTGGTGTTGACTATTCCCATTTTTGAGGGTGATCAATAAACTGACCCATCTACGGGCATCTATAACCACAACAGTTACATTGATATCTTGATATAAGGAAAATTTGTTTGTCCATTAGTTAAGAGATATGGAATGTCCCTTCTTATTATTATTTTTAATGGAGACCGTCTTTACATTTCCACTAATATTTAATAGTTAAAAGGTCATATAGCGTATACAGAAGGTTGTTATTACTTCTTATAAAAGGCGATTGCTATTTGTATTTAATTTTAAATTGTGATTGGTTATCACAACCGAATGTTTTTTTGGCAATTTTTCTTTGTAATGTCAATTATTAAGAATTAGCTCGTTCAATTTCTACTTAGCCCGTATGAACTCACTATGAATGTATTCACAACTATTTAGAGGACCCAATGAATACATTTTTGGATCATTTCAAGTCCATTATAACTAAAGCTAATTGATTCATGACTATGCCATTTTAAAGTAATTCACTCATGAACCAATATATTTTTCGACTGCAAAACTGAAATCGATCCATGACTATGACATTTTAAAGTAAGTCAATGCTTTTGAACTATATCCATGAACTTCTCCACAACAAATCAATGAAAATTAAATGTAATGATAAATTGAAACCATATTAATGTTGTCACATGCATTCATGAACTCGAGTCTATATCAACCATTATCTCAATGATTAATTTGTACACACAATGTTGGTCACATCACTCCTTTTATGTGCACAGGCCTCATCATCAACCCATACATTGTAGGTAATTAAAACAATGTTTTTATGGATCAAGTCAACCCTAATCCATTTAGCTAAATCAAGTGCTGACTACATCAACCATAATCTTAAAAATCAATTGCATTCACAGGGATATTGAAACCTTTTTCAAGCACAAAAACATAATCACAATACTATTGACATCAATACCAACCACAAATGGTGAATATCTTGGGTTGACATCAATGCCAATGTCATATTGTTAGCATCAATTTGACACAAGGTTTATGGAGTATTGGAGATCAAGGGGATGATAAAAAAATGAATTTTCATCACCAATCTTACATGGACATTTTCCAACAATCAACATCTATAATCTGCTTAATTTTCCATTATTAACAATTTCTACTACTCTATACTCTATGGTTGTTGTTTTAATCAATAACAATTTCTACTACTCTATACTTTATGGTTGTTGTTTTAATCAACTAGCTTCTTTTATTGCCTATGAGGATACCACAAAAAGTTACGTTTATTATGTATATTTCTCAACAAATATTTATGATGTATTAGGATGTGTTTAGACTCCAAGTGATAGGAGCCCTAACTTTATTTTGAGCTCACACAGATGTTCCTTTCGATATCTAAATACACATGAATTGTGCATCTAAGAAATGTAATTTTCACTCATACCTATGAATGAAATTATTGTGCTTTTTTTTGTGAAAAAAAAAGCAATGAACATATTTTTTATTGAGAAAAATCCATATTAAAAACCCATAGCCTCAAACAAATATTATCTTGCTATGATTTTATTTCTAACTCTTCCAAACCATGAGACACATTTTGTTCTTTATTATTACTTTTGAGTACATATTAACAACTGAAGTATGTATGACATGTTTTCTCACACAAATATACATTTTTGATAGTATATTTGTAATATTTTTAGTGGTTATGTATTTGTCACAAGTTATTTGGCTCTTTTTTCCCTGTATTTTTGAAATAAAAATATTTATTTATGATTGCCACTATTCTAGCTAGTAGAACCAATATTTCATAAGGGCTACAAAGGCCAACATGTCTTCGTTGGCCCACCCTTACCATTATATTATACTACCTATTTTTTTAATGTAATTTGACTAAGTCAAAATGCTCACAGGAAAAAATATTAAAACATCTCTTACATATCTAGCTCACCTCTAAACACAATAAATATTACATTATACACTGCAATATAATAAAGAATAACAATTAGACAATTTTTTAAGAGTATTAAATTTATTGCAATTGTTGACTGAAAATGAATTTCTATATTTAAAAAATAAAAAATAAAACAGTATAACAAATAACATTTTAAAAAAGAAAAATAACAGATACTCATAACAACAAATAACATTTCAAAAATGAAAAATAAAACTTATATCGACCACATTTATTACTATTCTAATAATGGAAAACAACTAAGATCCGTAAACTCTCAATTAAAGTGGAAAAATTGATCAGATAAACACCATGTTCGTTCGTACGAACAATAGAACTCTAAACTAAAATCGAATTTTGGCTATAAGTGCTTTCCAGTGAAAATTGGTATCCATGTACCCGCCCCCGGGGCAACCCGGTAACATCAGCGACTCCTTTGTTCTTGTGTTATATTCCACCATACTCTCACTACCCCTCAGCATTAGCCATATCGTGTCACGACCATCTCCTACAACGAGAAAATCTGTGCCTTCTGAGGATTTGATCATGTCTTCAATCAATTCGGCCTTGATGGTATCAATCATCTCCCACCGCAGTTCACTCAATTTCCATATACCCAATGAAAAATGGGGGACTATTGGGAGTTTTCCAAACATCGCTTTCCCTGACTCATCTCCCTTCAATCTCCCCACCCATATAAATCCAAAATCACCAGCTCCATGGTTAGAAGGGACCATAATGGGTAGTCCGCCTTCATTATTTTTTAAGTCTATAGTTCCAGGGATGTTCGGAAACAACTTTCCGTCAACCTTCACATGGTGCCGGTTCCTATATCTATAATCAAATAACTGGAAAGTGGAGGAAATACAGGTAAAAGTGATGATACGACGAACAAAATTGATGCGACGATAACCCCGTAAAGGAGATGGAAAAAGAGTTGACGAGAGAGGAACACCATGAAGCAAAATTGGTTGTACTGTCCAGACCGTTGTAGTGGACGAATATTGAGCAAGGTGGACGCAACTTTCACCTGCAGCCTCACAATTGCCGAACAAATAAACCTTAAAATCACGTGTGACCCGATTGACCAGCATATCCGCTGTTCCATCAACAATGAGAGACTCAAGGAATTTAAGACGGTCTTCAGTGTGTGGTAAAATCGTGGGCAAACTTATGACTTGAGATTTGACAGGATTAACAACAAATAGATTGAAGTCAGATCGGGCTACCAAAAATAAGCCGTCATAAGTAGCTTTCACGCCCAGTGTCTTCATGCCCAACTTTTCCCAATCGCAAGGCATGTTCAAGAGAAGCCAGCGTTTTGAGGCAAGGCTAAAAGCCCACATATCTAAGTTACGGTTATTAATCACAATGAACTTCTCAGTTTTTCTATTCAGAGACTGGAATTGTTGGGAAGCACAAACCGCAGCCCAATGATGGCTTATAGACCAAGAGGTTAAAACCTCAGTAACTGACATTTTGGAAAGAATGTTCGCCATTACTTCATCTGGAAAATGAATGAGTTCATCACCTTTTTCAACAAGGGCCTCACAATCTTTGTCAGATGTGCCTTTCGAAATCGAAATGTTGTAATAGCGATTAAATTCTCGAATCAGAAGCTCCATTGGAATTTTTTGTGCAAAGCGTGTGACAGCTTCTCTCCATTCAGGGGTGAACACCGAGTTTAATTTGGGGTGGTCTACAGAATGCTTCGTCTTGCTTCCGCATTTGTAATCTTCATCTCTTTTCTACCCCATGAATTCTTCTATCATTAAAAAGAATGTGCCGTCAAACCCTGAAGCCTCTTCGTTGCTGCGTCTCTCCATTTCCGGGCAGATTCAATTGCCAACAGAACACTCGTGACTTCTGTATGCTTATATTGAATCTCTGATAAGATTTTAAACTTTTCGTTTTAAGCGAAAGTTAGGGTTATATGATTGTTATATATAGTGTTAAACACACATGGTGAGGGAGAACATATGAGAAAGATAAAGCATGCAGTGCATTTTTATTAACAATCTGATATACATTTATAGTACATTTGGTGACTGTTGGATTCACATCCCAATGTCTCTTGGACTGCTTTGTCCATTCGTCTTCCACGCTAACCCTTTAGGATTAGGTGTCCAACATTCCCCCCCTTAATCCGAAGGGTTATGTATGAGTCCAAGAAAAGAGCTGTAATACAAAAATGTGCAAAAATGCATGGCGGCACTAGGCTGAATGTGCTCTATGAAATGTTGGTATAAAGGGCAGTGGTTTAAGGATGGCCACCAACACTCGAACGCTTAGTTAAGTTCCCGGAACTCTTCCAAAACTGGCAAGAAGCTGAAGTCTTCTGCTAGAGGAAGTGATCCTATTGTTTTAAAGAGGGAAACCTTCAACCATAAAAGGGAGGTCTCACCCCGCATAAAAGGTAAAACTTCAACAAAGGGAAGTGTCAACCTGTGATGGTTTAAGGATGACCAACAACTCTGGAATGCTTAATGCAATTCCCGGAACTCTTCCAAAACTGGCAAGAAGCTGGAGTCTTCTGCTAGAGGAAGTGTTCTCAATTTTGTTCCTAGATTCTTCTAAAACTGGTAAGAAGCTGAAGTCTTCTGCTAGAGGAAGTGTTCCAGATTGCCAATTGAAGGCATGCTCATGGGCATCTTTGTCTTTGAATGCAACTCTGAAATTGGTGTGGCAGGTTGTGGCTCAGGGCTCGCTTGATGTGGCTTTGAAGCTTGTAGATGACCATCATTTCCCCCCTGTCAGATACAAGGTGAGATGATGGAGAAAAGTCAGCTGCAAGACTTTTCAATACTCTGGAACAAGTTTTGACATGTGTTTGGAATATCTTCTTGGCTGTTGATGCCCATTAAAGAGTCTTTGGCATTTGTTTGTTATCGTTTTGTTCACTGGTCCTATTGTTTTGTTTCCTAGTCTTGAAAATCGTTGTGCCTAACCAAAATCTAATGGATTAAAAATCCTCTACATCATTTCATTTTAAAAGATTCCTAAACAACTGTGAAAATCAATAGTTTTTTATTAAAATATTTTCTAAAAAAAAAAAAAATGTAGGTTATAGTAAGAAACAAAAAAAATATACATATTTTGGTTAAAATTCCTAAACAATTGAGAAAATCAATACTCTTTTATTAAACTATTTTTTAAATAAAAAAAATGCAGGTTATAGTACGAAACAAAAATAAATATATTTATTTTGGTAGTTTAACCAACCTAGATCTATCTTAATTTTGGAAGGGATCAAATCACTTAAAGTGCAAACCACTTTGATAATGAAAACATATGTGATCCCTCTTGACACTTGATCGATCAAAAGTTAAGCTTAATTATTAGTAAATAATAATATTAATAATTATTTTATTTTAATTTTTATTATTTTGAAAACTTTTTCTGGAATATTTTGTAGATTCAGTGAGGTGTCTCATGTTTAAGGGTAAAAGTTCACTCTTCTTTACCAACCAAATAATAGTAATAATAATAGAAGATTTTGGTCAAATAAATATTAATATTAATGAGATAATAATTAATTATAGATATTAAAAATAATAAATTAAATGATAGTGAGATTGATACTAAAGAAATGAGGGTTAGTAATTAATATTAAATAATTAAATAACGTTATTAAATTAAATTATTAGGTTAAAGAAGTATACAAACAAAGTGAACTAGAATTAGATTAAGAAAGACTAAAATCAATATAAAAATACATTAACAAAGTGAAAAATAAACAAAATTAATTAAGAGAATTTTCGACGGGTTAGTGGTAAACAATGGTTAAATTAAATTTTATGTTTGTATGTGTGTTGATTATTTATATTAAAATATTCTTATGTAATTTTATCGAGTCGAAATGTTTTCATTGATAATTATACTTATTAATTTTTCAATTTACTTTAATTTATTTTTTATTTATGTAATTTGACCAAGTCAAAAATTTTTGATAACATAACATAACTCGAAAGAGACTATTCTTCTTCCATGTTGGGTTTGAGGTGTTTCTTTTTTATCACAGAAAAAAAATGTAACATTCTATTAGATTGATAACAAGTTACATATTACATATCCAAATGGAGGCATTCCAGTAATGTTTGATGTCTCATAATATTCTAAGGCACAAAAATCAAGCTTATGTCATAACTATCCAGCCCAATACGTCATATATGCATCATCAAAGATGTCATAAAATTGTAGCTTTTGCTCCTCATATAGATTCCATATATAGTATTCGTAAATAAATAGAAATGAAACAAAAACAATCAAAATTGTGTGACAACTCTAATGTCATATATGTGCTCATCCAATCAAAACAACAACTGTCAAAAAAATCCTCCACCTGTTAATCTGCAAGGAAAAGTTGGTGTTGATATTCCCGAAACTAGCCATTTTCGTGCTCTAGAACTCTCCAAGCACCCAAAAGTTGACGAGTGCCTTCTTTATACAAGAGATCAACCTCCAAATTTCTTCCCCTGTAAATGTGGCAATAGGAAACATGCTTAAAACACACTTTTAACTACATAATTTATTTAATGATAGGAAGAAGGATGTGATTGTGACATCTCTACATGTTGCTGAACCAATTTATAGCATTTAATGAGTCCCCAAAAATTTGCAAGGAAAAGCATTGGTGTTCCACACTGCGACAAAATATGAGTTTTAAAGATAGAAGCTCAACGTTGTTATTTAATCGATGGTCCAATCCAATATTTGATTTCAGAACATGATTTTCACTAATATAAAGAATGAGACCTCCATTACAAGTACCATCCTCATTTGAATCCTTGTCAAAATAATACCAAGCCTAATTTCATATTTCTTTCTTTTTCCATAATATTCCTTTGAATCATGTGAGGCCCTTTTAAGGGTAGCATCAAATAAATAACTATCCTATTAATCTACATTTTCTAGATTTTCTTCAAAGTACTAACAACAAAGTTTCATTTATTTAATATGTATTTCAAATTTATTTCCTTCACTTGTTTGGATTCTATTATTGGCTTCATAATACGCTAATAAGACATTAATTTCTAATATACAAAAATCACAAGATACACATATTACGGGAAATCATAAGATATACAGTAATTGCATGATATACATATTAGGGTAGAAATTCCAAGGAACTTCTCCAATCCCATGGTTTACTAGTTATCTCACTTACATCACAACTATATTGTATTTCAGTTAACTGAACTTATGCTTTATATTTTATGTTAATATATTATTTTTAACTAAATTGTTACTTCTTACTTCATGGAAGTAGACTGTTAAGCCAACAAAATCCATCTAACTTGAAAAACATAAATAAGCAATTGAATGTTAATAGAAGAAAAATAAAGAAACAATTATATATATATATATATATATATATATATATATATATATATATATATATATATATATATATATAATGATGGCAAACAAAACAAAACAGAAAACAAATCATAAAAATAAAATGTGCTCACCAATTTGGTGTTAAACGGCTAATAGGTTTTACAACTCTTTGCAGAATGTCATATGACTAATGGATTGTGAAATTGCAACTCTACTTTTGTTATGCAACCAACTCAAAAAATAAAAAGAAGAGATAGATCAATGACTTCAAAATTACCGTCTTCTAAGGGGAAACCTCCTTTACATTACACAAATGGACAATCCTTGGATGATACAAATGAAAATACCCCCTTTCTATATATACGAATCTAAGGAGTCACAATATAATCAGAGCCTACATAACAATAATATTGTAAGGGCAAAAAGTAAAAATAGTGGGCTTCTATGGGGCACAATAATAACAATATGAGGACTACATGGGCACAACAATACGATAAGGGGGCTACACTAGTAGTATAGGGACTTAACATGCCCCTCTCATTCAAAAAATGTTGTCCTCAATGCTTGAATAGTTATGGATTCTTCTGTATAAAATTATTCTCCTCCCATTCAGAATCTTCAACAGTTAGGTTCTTTTGCTTGATGAGATACTTTGAAATTGATCGATTTCATAGTTGTTGGGTTCTTATTTCTGTGACTGCTTTAGGTTCCAATATGTTTTTCATTCCTCGTCAAGTTCCGACAATATTGTTTGAAATGGGAGCTTGTCACATGTAACCTTAATTAAGCCGAAACATGGAAAATAGGGTACACTCGGGGAGATGCAGGAAGCTCCAATTTGTATGCCATAGTGCTAATCTTTTGCAAAACCTTATAAGGACCATAGTACTTTGGTGATAATTTATTATCCTTCTTAGCTTCCTTCAAGGACATTTTTTTGTATGGTTGTAACTGTAACAATACCCAATCGCCTACATCAAAACTTCTTTCATTGTGTTGTTGATCTGTTTGTTGTTTCATTCGATTTTGCGCCAAAGTGAGGTTATCTTTTAAGAGTTGGAGAACTGTTGTTGATGCTCAATGTGATCTTCCACTCCTTGAATCTTATAATGATTGTACATGACATTTTGGAAATCTTTATAAATAGATGATGTAACACCCCCCTCACAGGTCTACCCAAAGTAACCATGCCAACCAGGATAAACATGACGAGATGTGTTACTACAATCAAATTCGACCTCCTATGTCACCTTAAGGACATGGAATTGATGGAACATCACATACAATCATCCAACATCATCAACATAACCCTCAGGAGACAATCAGTCACTCAGACAACCTATCCCCGGGTCCCACTGCTATTTTGTAGCTCTTAGGCCATAGTCGCTCTCATGCTATGGGAAAGGGAGTAACCAACAACCCAAATTCACTCTCACAAGCCTTCCTACCAATGATTGTGGACCAGAATTTCCATTTTTTTGCAAGTGACCCCGAGATTTAAGCCACTTTTCTAGCCTAGAAGATTGGCCTTTACCCATAACTTGTTGTAACTTTCATAATTCATTAAAAACATAATAAAAATGTTGATAAATAAAAAAATCACCCTCAAGAGTAGGCTTGAGCATCCTCGACCACGACTAACATTCTGTCAAACACTTAGCATCAATGCAACCTACAAATCTAGGATACAAGATAGAGCATAAGTGACTAAAAAAACTTATGAAACATAACCAGAAGGATAACCTCCCTCTTCATCGAACTACTACATCATCAATTAGGTATTGCATCCATTCATTTAATAGTTACAAGTAAATACATGAAATAACCATGACATGAACCACTCATTCAACCATGCTTATAACTAGCATAAAACCATGTAAATATAAGAGATATGATAGCCATTAAATTCACATATAAATCAGTGAAAAATAAGAGAGCTTATATTTTATTAATCATAATTAAATCTAACCAGGTTCAGGACTTCCACGTACCACATGACCATAGATATGGCTGAACCAAATCACGCTTTCATCTAGTCAAACTCGTGCCATATTTCGAGCACGAATGTGGGATCTCATACAACAATAAATCCAAGAACAACCAAGGAAATCCAGAGGTTAAACCACCTCCACCCTCACCAAACCATGATCACACCAAAACCAGTACTCTGATCACAACTGAACAAAACTTAGAATGCCATCCAGAATCCATCACTATCCAAGAGGAATTTTTTGTCTCCTTATCTCCCAGGCTTTACCGTGATATAAACATGCATCACTAGGATCTAATCGAGACTGCCCCCTCAGGCTTTACCATGTGTCTTGCCAAAATTGGTCATGGTATTCCTAGGCCTTTGGGAAAGAACCTTGACACCACCTCTACCGTTTATTTTGAAATCCATTTGGCAAACCAAAGCTCAAAACATGAAATAAGCATCCCAACATACCATGGAATCCACAAAAAATCTAGGCTTGGCTAAAATCCATTGTGATAACCCTACAAAACCATGTCATCGACAATAAGAGAACTATACACCAACATGCAAAGCCATGCATGTCCAAACTATCTAGGAAATCACTCATGCAAAAAGTTACTGACAAGTAGTTCTGCTAAAGTTTCTTAATCCGACTTTGTTAGAAAAAATTAGAAAAAAAATTAATTTTCGCAGAGGGAAAGAGTTATGAATTTCAAGAAGCTACTTTCGCGAGACTGGGTTCATGCACCGCGAAGGTGATTTCATGCAACTACCTTCACGCACCGCGAAGCTGATTTCCCAGACTTGGATTTCGCGCACCGCAGAGCTATTTCAGAGACTTGTCTATAATATTTACTCACAGAAAAAATGAGGAAGTAGGTTTTGGAGCAGCACAATAAAAAATTAGTATTGACTTCTAAAACATGAAATACATTTACATGAGACTTCCGCTCATTCACCAAGTAAAATAAAAGTTACAGTGATTTAAACTTACGTGAAATAACACATAGTAAAACAAAGTTACTGTTGTTTTCACACGCCCAACAAAATTTGCTCCACCATTTTCTCCACAGAGACTTGTGCTATTTTTCTTTTTGCCCTCTTACTCACTAACCTCTCTACTACGTCAAAATGAATTTTACATTCATATTTAACTCAAGATACAAATTTTACATTTAATTCATGACAGAACAAAATAATTAATATAATGTTGTTGTTGAGTGTGTTCAAAATCACACAGGTGTTTCTGGAGTGTGGGCAAAGGTTGATGAATGAATGCTTTCCCATATATGTTTACCAAAGTTACATAACTTCCTTAAATGCCTTTGCTGAGTTTATGAATGGTTCGCGTCCGGTTTCATTCTTCTATCTTCAACCAGACACAGAACATGCAAAAATATGTCTGACAGGTATGGTTGTTTATTACAGTGGTTGGGATTATTATTTCAAACACTCCCCCTTAATCACAACTACCTCCATTGACAATTCCCAAATAGTTTCTGAGATAAACAAAACATTCACCTTCCAATGGCTTTGTGAAAATATCGGCAAATTGTTCCTGTTATCTGCAGTGCTACAACACAATTTCATCATTGTTAATCAAATCTCTAATAAAATGATATTTAGCATCAATATGCTTGGTCCTTTTGTGGAAGATAGAATTCCTTGACAATGCAATTGTTGAGGTGTTGTTGCATAAAATAGTTTTCATGCCCTCTTGGTCATAACGAAGATCCCTCAACATCCTTCTCATCCAAACTTCCTGACATGCTACTACTGTTGTTGTGACATATTCAACTTCTGTTGTTGACAGTGACACTAATGGCGGCTTCTTGGACACCCATGAAATGGTTCTAGAACCCAAATGAAAAACATATCATGATGTGCTCTTTCTATCATCGACACTGCTTGCCCAATCAGTGTTAATGTAACCAACCAGCCTAAAATCACTAGTTGCCATGTACAAAATGCCATATTCTTTTGTCCCGTTGACATACCTCAGAATCCTTTTTGTTGCTTGCCAATGTGGCTCCTTGGGTGTCTCCATGAACCTTGACACCAAACTTACTGCATACATTATATCTTTCCTAGTGGCAGTCGAATACATTAGGCTGCCTATCATGTCTTTGTATAATGTCAGATTGACATTGCTGCTGCAATTTTCTTTGCTCAACCTCAAACCTATGACAGTTGGAGTTGGTGCGAACTTGCTTTTCTGCATTTTAAACCTCTCCAAAATTTCTGCCACATACTTTGCTTGAGAGATAAAAATTCCAGTTTTTGTTTGCTTCACTTCTATGCCTAAAAATATCTTAGCAATCCCAACTCAATCATTTCAAACTCACTCTTCATGACTTGTTTGAAATCAACGATGAGGAAATCATCACTGCCTATTAAGATCAGATCATCTATATATAAGATGACAATGAGAATCTTACCTTCGCTCTCTTTGATGTAGAGAGTAGGCTCACCGTCACATTTGTTGAAACCATTGTCCAACAAGTAAGAATCTATCCTACTATACCATCCACGCTTTGCTTGCTTCAACCCATAAAGATCTTTCTTCAACTGATATAATTTGTCTTCTTGGCCTTCAATCTCATAACCAGGTAATTGCGCAACATACACTTCCTCTTTCAGCACTCCATTCAAGAACACTAACTTTATGTCCATCTGATACACTCTCCATTTATGCTTCATGGAAATCACCACAACTGCGCGCATTTTCTCCATCCATGCGACTGGCATGAACGTCTCTGCGTAATCTCCTCCATGCTACTGCTTGTATCCTTTGACAACTAGCCTTGCTTTGTACCTTTCAATCTTTCCCTCAATGTTGCTTTTGGTCTTATAGACCCACTTTACCCCAATAACATGTTTTCCTTTCGGAAGGCTCACTAACTCCCATGTGTCATTCAATTCTATTACTTCTATTTCTTCCTCCATTGCCACAACCCATTTTTACTCTTTGACAACATCTTTAGAGTGGACTGGGTCATCTACATGACAAAATAATGCAAATAAGGAATTCAGACCTGTGCTACTATCAACTTCATCTTTCTCATAAATTTGATTTAAATTTATGAATTTTGGCCCTCTTGTGCTTGCTGAAGATGGGCTTGATATGTCACTTGGTGTCGTGCTTCGCTGTATGCTTTGAGAAGAACTTGCTTCGTTGTGCAAAACTTTCCTATTATTTGTTGATGGTGTTTCTTGCTGCCTACTTTGTTGCACTTGAATAGGAGTAGAGAGAGTCATTGTTGAGAAATTACTTGATGTTGTCAGTTTCTTTCTGTCCTCATATGGTATGCATTCTTTGACATTGACTGTCTTTTCTAAGCTTCCATCCCATGCTTCCTCTTCTATGAACTGCACATCTCTGCTGATTATGAATTTCTTGGTTAATGGATTGTAGAGTTTGTATGCCTTGGATTCATCACTGTATCCAACAAACATACATTTCTCCCCCTTGTTGTCCAACTTATTTCTTAACTCATCCCAGACATGTGCATAAGCCAGACATCCAAAAACTCTCATGTGAGTGACATTTTTTTTTCTTCCACTCCATGCCTCCTCAGGAACAATGTTCTGGATGCTTTTGGTTGGAGATATACTCAAGATATATGTTGCACAAGCGATAGCTTCAGCCCAATAATCATTTGGGAAATGCTTTGCCTTCAACATACTCCTTTCCATCTCCATAATGGTCCTATTCTTCCTTTCTTCCACACCATTTTGTTGCGGTGTATATATTGTTGTAAATTTCTTGTGAATTCCATGTTCCTTGCAAAATCGAAGGAAGTCATTTGAGATGTATTCTCCACCTCTATCATTCCTAAGGACTTTGATGTAATTTCCACTTTGCTTCTCAACAAGAGCCTTGTATTATCGAAAGCACTCAAACACTTTACTTTTCTGTTTTAGGAGAAAGACCCATGTCTTCCTTGTGTAGCCATATATGAAGGTAAATACATAGTGGCTGCCTGCATTGGTCCACATAAGTCTGAGTGGACAATCTCCAAAGGTTCCTTTGTCCTCACTAACTTTTCTGCTGGAAATGTCTCTCTATGTTGCTTGCCCAAGATACATCCTTCACAAAGGCTTTCTAGTTTTTTTATGAGTGGTAAACCCTTCATCATGCCTTTCCTATGCAGCAAATTCAAACCTCCAAAGTTGAGATGTCCAAATCTCAAGTGCCATAACCAGTTTTCATCTTTTACCTCTGCTTGAAAGTTTACTTGTGTGACAGCTGCCCCTTTTCTTCCATTTTCTTGTGAGTTCCATAGATAGTTGTGCTTGTGCACCTTCTTTCTGTAAATATGATATTATTTTTATGGGAAATATTCTATTTTCTATCATTTTAACCTTTGCAATCAACTTTCTTCTTGGAGACCTACGCAAAATTGTGCACACATCATTTTTGAAGAAGACATTGTAGCCTTTCTGCATGAGATGTCCAATGCTCATGAGATTATGTTTCAAACCGAGGACAAAGTAACATCAGAGATGTATTTCTTCTCCCCCTTCTTTGTTAGGATATTAACTCTACTTTTTCCCATGACAGAGACTTTTCTATCAGTCCCTAATGTCACTTCAGATTTTACATTTTCATTTAGATTAGAAAACATTTCTATGTTTCGTGACATGTGGTTGCTACACCTGAATCTAGATACCATATATCAATGTTTTTTTCTTGTGCTACATTACAAGCTAAAAACATGCTATCATGGTTCTGATTTTCTCTTGTGAAATTTACACTTGGTTTGTTACTAATGCATGTTGCTTCTTTCTACATTCATTTTCATAATGACCATACTTCTTACAATAATGACATTGAACTTGAGATTTATCATACCTCTGACCTTGTGCTTGATTTTGGCTTGGGCCTTGACTTGGATTTTGGTTGCCAGCTCTTCCATTTGAGCTTGAAAGGCTACTTCTTCCACCTCTATGTGGGCTTCTTCCTCTTCCTCTAGCCTATGCTATTCCTTTGCCTCGACCTTGACCAAATGATACTTGATTCTTGAAGGCATGCTCCAATGAAGATCTTGTTGCTCTATTCAGTCTATGTTCATAAGAAATCAGTGATGCATTAAGCTCATCCACTTAAAACTATGAGACATCCTTTGTCTCTTCTCTGGGCACAAGAATGGCTTCAAACCTTGCTGGCAACTTCTCAAAACTTTCTCAACTACTTTTCTTTCCTCAAGTGTCTCACCATGAGACCCGATTTAAGTAACCAACCCACTTAAATGTGTAAAAAACAAGTCTATGTTATCAGACTCTTTCATACAAATTGTTTCAAAATATCTCCTCAACATTTTCAGCTTTGTTGTCTTGACTTTCACCATGCCTTGGTAGGCTATCTAGAGGGTGTCCCATGCTTGCTTGGACTTCGTTGCTGCTGCAACCCTTGGGAAAATATTTTCATGAACTGTTTGAAAGATATAAGATAGGGCTTTTAAATCCTTCTTCATATTGTCCCTTAAAACATCTTCCTGTTGTCGAGATAAGGCACTGTATGCCACTGCATCTGCTAGTTCTTGAAAACCATTCTCCACCAAATCCTAAATATCTTGAGAAGAAAATAGGGCCTTCATTGTAATATCCCAATAATTAGAATGTTTTCCATCAAACTGAGGTATTTGAGAATTATTCAAACTTCTGCTTGATGTTTCCATTTCTAAACATAAAATAAAAAAAATCTACCTATTGGTAAATATGCTAAAAAACAATGTGAGTTTGAAAACAATTTTCATTGTTAGTAAATACACTTGTTTTTACACTAATAGACTTTAACCCGCTCTGATACCATGTTAGAAAAAATTAGAAAAAATTTTAATTTTCGCGGAGGGAGAGAGTTATGAGTTTCGCGAAGCTACTTTCGCGAGACTAGGTTCGCACACCATGAAGTTGCTTTCCTAGACTTGGATTTCGTGCACTGTGCAGCTATTTCAGAGACTTATGTATAATATTTAATCATGACAAAAATGAGGAAGTAAGTTTTGGAGCGACACAATAAAAACTTAGTATTGAAATATAAAACATGAAATACATTTACATGATATTGTCACTCATTCACCAAGTAAAATAAAAGTTATAGTGATTTAAACTTACGCGGAATAACACATAGTAAAACAGAGTAATTGTTGTTTTCACGCGCCCACCAAAATTTGCTCCACCATTTTCTCCACAGACACTTGTGCTCTTTTTCTGTTTTCCCTCTTACTCACAAACCTCTCTACTACATCAAAACGAATTTTACATTCATATTTAACTCAACATACAATTTTTACATTTAATTCATGACATAGAAAAATAATTAATATGATCTTATTGTTGAGTGTGTTCAGAATCGCGCACGTGTTTCTAGAGTGTCGACAAAGGTTTGTGAATAAATTCTTGCCCATATATCTTTACCTTTAAATGTCTTTGTTGAGGTTTTGAATGGTTCACGTCTGGCTTCAATCCTTCTATCTTCAAGCAGAGACACAACCTGCAAAAATACGTATAACAGGTGTGGCTGCTGTCAAGCTGTTTATTGTGGTGGTTGGGATTATTATTTCCAACAAATTTTTCTTTCCTTCTTCCTTGCTTGCCTTCCTTTCCTTTGCCTTGCTCCAACTAGAGTGCTATAAGAAAATACTAAGTGACCAATCGAATGAGAGAGAGAGAGAGAGAGAGAATAATGAGAGAGCTCTAAACTTGAACTGGAAAAAGGTTACCAACTGAGCTTCAGAAGCTTTTTTATCAATGAGGCCTCTATTTTCTTCATTTTCCACTATTTTCCTTCATTTTCCTCCTCACATAAAATTTGTGGCCTTTTACCTTACTTTTCTCCTAATTTCCTTTATTTTCATAAACAAATGTGCCAAAGTGTATTTTTTCCTTTTAATTCCTTTGCCTTAGACTTTGCCAATTTTCCATAGCCAAAGCACACATCAAGTGATTCCCACTATGATATATTTTCCCAACATTTAGCTTCTAATACATGTCCCTTACCCGTGGTATTATTTTTCCCTTATTGATTTTTGTTACATGAGCTTTTCACCAGGGTTGTTACAGAACCCTCCCCTTGGGGAGCACCTTCCTTGGTCTTAAACCACACCAAGAGCTCAGAAAAACCACTAAAAAGAAAACATACTACACATGGAGTTTTATAACTTAGCTCATTACAATATTTACAGTGAAAAACCTAATGAAAAGAAAAACAACATGACAACATAACAAAATAATAACCATGTCGCTTATTGGATCTTTATAACTTATCTCATGGTGGTATATTTACATCCATTTGCATATACATATACAAATATCAAACATCAAAAAAACGTATTCCAAACATAAACCAACATCAAACCAAAACTTATTTGCCTCAACTAGAAAACAATGAAGGATATATGCCCCGCATCTGATTCTCCATATCCCATGTAGCTTCTTTAGGCCCAAAGTGCTTCCATGACACTTTAACTTACTCTATGGCTTTGTTCCTGAGCATGAGATGTTTATGCTGCAATATGTATCGAGGCTCCAGATGGAACTCTCTTTCTTACTCCACCTACAATACAGACCAATCAATAACATGATCAACATCCTTTATGTAATGTTTAAGTAATGAAATATGGAAAACATCATGGAATTTCATTGTTGGAGGCAGCGCAATTTTATATGGCACTATTCTAATCCTCTCAAGGATATCAAAAGGCCTGCAATATTGTGGTGCCAACTTGACACATGAACCAATCCTCAAAGATCTTTTCTTGGGCTTGATGCACAAATACACATGATCCCAAACTTGAAACTCTTTGAACACCCTGTGCTAATCTGCATAGCTCTTCTGCCTATACTCTGTTACCTTTAGATTCTTCTATATAACTTGCATTTCTTGCTCCATGCCTGCCAACAGGTCCGATCCAATAAGTACCATGTTTATTGGATCACTCCAACTAATGGGAGTGTTACGACTTCGTCCATACAATGCCTCGAAAGGACTCATCCTCAATGACTCCTGATAACCATTATTGTATACAAACTCCACCAATGGAATATACTCCTCCCATTTCCTTTATTGGTCCATCACATACATCCTCAACATATCCTCTAAGATCCTGCTGACCCTCTCAGTTTGACCAAATTTTTTTTTATGATAAGTTGTAATGAAGGCCAACTTTGTACCCTTTTTCATCCTCGCCTGACATAATATTCTTTGGAACACCATGTAGTCTCACTATCCATTTGATGAACACATGTGCTACGTCACGTGATGAATATGTAGGCTTCACTAGAATGAAGTGAGCTACCTTGCTCAACCTGTCAACAACGACCATAATATAATCATGCCACCTCACTGTACTTGGAAGACCTTTGATGAAATCCATGGAAATGACAGCCCATTTCCATTGAAGAATCACAATAGGTTGTAGTAGACCACCTGGATCCTTGCATTCCAACTTTACCTACTGATAGTCTAAACATCTGGCCACGAACTCAACCACTTCCTTCTTCCGATTCGTCTAATAGTAGAACTTCTTCATTGTTGTCAATGTCTTCTGATATCCTAGATGACCCAAATATGTGGTCTAGGTGGATATTGGTGGCCACCCAACTATTCCACATGGACCCCCACCATTGTTTCTTTCAATTTTTCAGTTTTCTTAATTGTAGCAAAGTTTACTATTTTTGACAGTTTTTCGGGTCCTCAACTTCTAGAGCCATTTTGAGGCCCTAAATGTCGTTTTTTTTACTATATGGATTCAATTTATTTCATGTAAATTTTATTTTAATTTGTATTCCTCATAGAGATCTTTCCAATGAGGTATCATGTGCATCAAATGGAGATAATATGACCAAGTTACGACCCCAAGGAGTTGGTTGCGCAACTAACCCCAACGAGGCCCATAAACTCTTGGTGTTGCATCTCCTCAGGATAGGGTTTTAGTTGTTTAGGGTTTTCTCTTATTGTTCAATAATAAAAAGGCCCTTGAGCCTCATTGTAACTCAATTTAGAGTGGTCTTCTCTTTCTCCGTTTTTCTTTGCATGTCCCCAATAAGGTCAGGATATAAGGAGTTAGGGCTCGAACTGGTCGAACCTTTACAGTACCAGCCTCGGAAATCCCAATGGCCTCCCATAGGGGAAGAAAATAAAGATGAGGAATTAGGAGATCCTATCAAAATATTGCTGAAGAAGGCCCTCGAGAAATAAGGGAACGCGATGATGGATAAATTTTCCCAGATCCTTCAACGATTGCCACCGGCAATGTATCCACATCCAATAGCCACTCTAGAGGCTCCACACCTTTTAAGGTACAAGTAAAATTTGGCATTCCCATATTTTGGGGAAAAATAGATGTAGATGCAATATATAAATGGTTGAATCTACTAGAAGGATATTTTTTTGTTCATGATTTTTCCAATCGAGGAAATATTACTTTTTCTCTTCTTAAAGCGCCACCCACATCAAGGACTAGTGGAAAACCTATTGTGAGCATAAGGATGAAAGTACAACCTCATTTTTTCAGTCTCTTGCACTTGGAATTCATTCTCGGATGCCATCAAGGAGTAGTACTACGCTGTCGGGAGCTGCGAGGATAAATACATAAAGTGGACCATGTTGCGACAGGGAATGGACCAAGATATGTCAAATTTTACCAATGTTTTTCATACCCTTCACAGGAAGTTGGGTATCATGTATTCTGAGAAACATTTGGTAATCAAGTACTGCTGATGCCTACATAGATACATCCAGGACGCGATGGAGTTCCTGGACATCTCCTCGCTCGGTACGACGTACCAATACACTATCAAGATCAAGTAGAAGCTTAAACAGAAGAAGTGAGACTTTGGCTTTGTGAATCCGAAGCAAGGGAAAGGAGCCCCCAAATCGCAGAACGAAGGACAAATCAAAGGTGGGATGACCTAGGACAACCCGCCAAGGCCACAAGAAAAGGAAAACACTGTTAGGCCAAAGAAGGACACAGAAAGTGGTGTCAATAACATAAGAGCTCCACCCAAATCACAAGAGAGTGTTAGATCAAGCAGTCACTGGTGTCTGAACTGAAGGCTTCAGAATCATATGCATGTTCCAACTCTGAGTTAGAACCTGACAAGGGGAATGGTAAAGGGAATAATATTATTGATGCGGAGCCCAACACCAAAGTCGCCACAACAAAGATCCAGAAGGAGGAACTCGAAGATCCAGAGGAGGAGGAGCATCTCTTCCACTCCTAGATGTGGGTAAAGGGTTCCCTGCTACAGTTCATGGTCGACAATGGAAGCCAAAAGAACCGCATTGCAGCAGAGGTCATGAAGTGTTTGGGCTTACATACCACATCACACTCATAACCGTACACCATTACATGGCTTCACTAAGGACGAAATATGTGCATGAGCCAACAATGTTGCCTTCCATACAACATCAAGCCATTCACGGATGAGGTATTATGTGACGTTGCTCCCCTTGATGTCTTTGATGTATTATTAAGCTAACCATACTTGTGGAAGTGACGTGTTGTGTATGAGTCAAGGACTCGAGTTATTATTGTTACATTGGGAAATAAGATGTACAAGATACCGAAGGTAGAACTGCCTAATGCCATCTCTTTGGTTACTGCAAAACAATGCAGTAAGCTCATTTCAAAAACACAGAAAATTGTTTTCCAAATGACACACCGTCAAGGAAAGAAGAATACAGTGGCCATGACCTCGAGACATGGCCTCTCCATATGAAAATAAAATATGGACAAGGTTGTGGAGGAGTATGAGGATATATTCACCTCCCCTACAGCGGTGCGTCTGCACTGTCAGGTCAATCAATCCATTGATCTAACCCCAGATGCGTCATTACCCAATGGACCAATATATCGGCACCTTTTCAAATTGTTGGTTATGCCTTTCGAGTTGACGAATCCTCCTCCAACCTTCATGAGGCTTATGGATGACATCTTGCAACCATTCACCAACTCATTTGTAGTGGTATATTTGGATGACATCTTGATCTTCAGCTAGAGTTAGGAAGAGCACCTCCACCACATTTGATAGGTTCTCCGAACACTATGGCAACACAAGTTGTGTGCCAATTTGGAGAAATACACTTTTGGCATGACCCAGGTTCAGTATCTAGGATACGTTATTGATGAATAGGGGGTGCATGTGGATCCAGCCAAGATCTAAGTCATTCAGGATTGGCCAGCCCCAATCACTCTGACGAAGCTCTGCAACTTTCTGGGTCTTGCCAATTTCTATCGCAAGTTCATGTTGGGGGTTCTCTCATATAACTTGGCCCCTGAGTCAAGTCACCAAAGGAGGATTGAAAGAAAAATTCTTTTCGTATGAATCTCAACAGAAGGCATTCGCAAAGTTGAAGCATCGCCTCTTCTCTGCATGAGTGCTCACATTACTAGACTTGCAACAACCATTTGAGATCGTGACAGATGCCTCTGACTATGCTATTGGGGCAATCCTTACTCAACAGGGGCATCCAATGGCATATCACAGTGAGACACTTTCAGACACAGTCTAAAAGTATCCCACTTATGACAAGGAGATGTATTCCATTATGTAGGCATACCAATAATGGAAGCATTACATTTTGGGTAAAGAAACGGTCATCCACATAGACCATCGACGCGTCCATTTCATACAGACATAAGGGAATTTGTAGAATGATCGCCATCAGAAGTGGTCCATATACTTGCAACAGTTCCATTTGAATATCGAGTATAAGAAGGGTAGCACAAATAATGTTGTCGACTGCGTTAGCCGACCACTGATCATGGTATTAACCACCATGCTCAACTCTTGTGGGCATGAGACTTTTGATTATCCACTTCTCTACAAACCCAACACAGAAATTGGCCACACATACCATATGAAATGAAAGCAAAACCAATAACTCTTAACCTCTAGATATGAAAGAAAATAAAAAAAATCACTCGTAACCTCTCACACAAGAAAATATATGAAATAAATAAATCTTCATCTATGAAAAACAATCAATCTCAATCTATGAAAAACAATCAATCTCAATCTATGAAAAACAATAAATCTCACACATTAAAGATGGCCATTCCAAAAGCATGAGGGATGGAAATTTGAGAGGCTCCAAACACAAGCATAACCAAATCAAAGTGAACATCACTCATGAGCATCATGCGAAATCCAAATTCTATATTGAAAACAAGAGAATTTCCCCAACTTTTTACATCCAAAATGATAGGAGAAAACTTCCCCTATTTATAGAAAAAGATGAAAAGTTATCTCATTAATGAGACTCCACGAATCTCTCCCTATATCTATAGAGTTACAATCAAAATAAGAAATGATAAGGCACATGTCTTCTTAGAGTTTCAATGCAAATAGGAAATGAGACACATATTCTCATGATCCCACGATCTTCTCCACTCAAATTCGAATTTGGTTTTGGGAGGCCACATAAGGGTCTTTTAGAAGCTTTCTTTTGACCTACACATGTCAATAATCTCATCCCACTTGTTAGGTATAAGTATATTCACATTATTTTTTCTAATTTTTAACCATAAATTGATTTAAAAATGCTAAGAATTAATAAAGTTTGGAAAAACATAAATGTGACCCAATAATGATAATGGTAAGGTAAATGTAATGAAATGGAGATAAATGTAATGAAATAGAGGTGGAGTGAAAGTGACAATATGGAAATATAAGTGAAAATGTAATGGAAGTGAATGACAATTTCAAGGCCCAACATACCCCCAACTGAAGTTATTGCATGTCCTCATGCAATCTATTATGTTATTTATTTTTTATCATTAAGCTTTGGCTTAACATTACATGATATCATTTGATAATTTCATACTTCTGCAAAATCTTTTAGTCGAATTGTAACATGGCTGGTTCTTATGTTACAACCATATTTTGTTTGTTGCATTCATTTTTGATATTTGAACTTTACATAATGATAATTTTTTCATTGTTGCAAACTATATCTTTATTGGATTGCATCATAGTTGGTTCTTGTGTGACAACCATGATTTTGTTTGTATCCAATAATATTTCTAGTACTTTTGACAAGCCTTCATATGCTCATAATAATAATGTAATATTTAATATCTTTTGAAAGTATATGGGCTTTTGAATGTGATATGAATATGGCAAAATACGAATATGAATGTATCCCCCCCAACTGATGATATTGGTAATTTCCAAACAAGCCACATTTATTTTTCCCAACAAGAATCTCTTTGTAAGGATATGCGAAATCGATTTGACCTTTCAATTTGCTGCAAGGATCTCTTGAAGAATTGATGAATATTGTGGCGTAACCAATTTTTGATACCATTCCCCAATGTACTCTTTGGGCTGCATTCTAGACCCTTTGTCCAGAAATGGTTAGTAAAAATAAAAACAAATAAAATACACTCTAAACTAAAAGATAGTTTCTATGCACACTTCCCTAGCAACGACGCCCAAATATTGAGGCAAATTAATTACCTATCATTCAATTGTCAAACCGGGGGTTTTGTAAAACTTGCAAAGCATGCGTGCACTATATATGCTAGAAATTAACTTCCAATTTAGATCAATCTAACTACTAAACCAAATAACAACAAACCAAATTCACCTATTCTAATTCAACAATCAATTCAATGTAAATTATAGTACAATGTTTGGAATTGAAATCTTAATCTATCACACTTACAAGAATTGAAATCTTAATCTACCACACTTGCAGGAATTGAAGTCTTAATCTACCACACTTGCGGGAATTGAAAATCACACCACACTTTCAAAAATGAAATTGCATGAAATGAAATCTACTCTAAAGGATCATGTGTGCATTATCTAATAAGGATCCTATGAAATGAATAATCAAAACCACATGATATGAAATGAAAGAAAAAACAATAAATATTAACCTCTAGATATGAAAGCAGATAAAAACAATCACTCTTAACCTCTCACACAGGAAAAGATATGAAAGAAATAAATCTTAATCTATGAAAAACAATAAATCTCACACGTTATAGATGGCCAATCCAAAAGCATGAGGGATGGAAAGTGGAGAGGCTCCAAATACAAACATAACCAAATCAAAGTGAACATCGCTCATGAGCATCGTGCCAAATCCAAATTCTATATACAAAACAAGAGCATTTCCCCTACTTTTTACATCTAAAATGATAGGAGAAAACTTACATTATTTATAGAAAAAGATGAGAAGTTATCTCATTAATGAGAGTCCACGAATCTCTCCCTATATCTATAGAGTTACAATCAAAATAGAAAATGATAAGGCACATGTCTTCTTAGAGTTTCAATACAAATAAGAAATGAGACACATATCCTCATGATCCCATGATCTTCTCTACTCAAATTCGAATTTGGTTTTGGGAGGCCACATAAGGGTTTTTTAGAAACTACCTTTTGACCTACACATGTCAACAATCTCATACCACTTGTTAGGTATAAGAATATGCACATTATTTTCTAGTTTTTAACCATAAATTCATTTAAAAATGTTAAGAGTTAATCAAGTTTGGAAAAACATAAATGTGACCCAATAATGATAATAGTAAGGTAAATGTAATGAAATAGAGGTGGAGTGAAAGTGACAATATGGAAATATAAGTGAAAATGTAATGGAAGTGAATGACAATTTCAAGACTCAACAAGGGTCAGCATGTTCCAGATTTTCACTGTTAGGATATTCCGACACATAGGAATAGTTAAGTTCAACTTGGTCTAGTATAGAGTTAGGTAATGTGTGTTTCTTTACCATTTTACATTTTGTAACTTACAATCTGACGGTCACGATATGTAGTGATCCGACGATTCATTCTCTCCTCGGTATTACCGACACTTGATCCGTGGCTTGACACCCGATTGGTCCATGAATTCTATTTAAAGCGCATGGAGGGTCATTTGTAGGTTAACCGTGCATGAGAGAAGCTTATGTAAATTTTCATGCTTTATTAATAAATTTCCTGTAATAGCCACGTTGGCGCAGGCTCGTGGACTGTTTCCCTCTCTGAGGGTTTTAACCACGTCAAAATGCTGGTGTATTGATCTGTGATCTATTTGTGAGCGGTGTCGTTTTTGGTGTTCTGTCTTAGGAACTTACCCTGTAAATTCCTACATGGTATCAGAGCTATTTGAGGGCCGCGTCCGTTGGTGATCCAAATCTGAAGCCGGTTGTTGGGTCTAAAATGCGGATGCAAATTAGAGTTTAATTTAATGTCAACCCGGGAAAGTAAACTTAGAAGTGCATATCTAAAATATATAGATCTAGAAAGATTTCTAATTCATTTATGTAATATATGAGGAAAGAGGCTCATAACTTAGGAGAACCAGGTTGTCCTTCCCTACAATACTACTTTCATGAAGATAAATCTAAGAGCACTAATCAACAATGGCTTATGATGCAGAAGATGTAAAAGAAGAGGCTCCTAACTAAGGAGGTCCAGATTGTCCTTCTTCACAATTCTACTATATCACAATCACCATTGCTTCAAACAAGAAATGCATAAATAACTTCAAATGAGAAATGGAGAATGGAATTCAGTTTTAGTTCAAGATCAAATAGAAGGGGAATTTAACTTAAATTCCTTTGTGTCCCTTCATATGTAGATTAGGATTAAACCAATATTCATTCAGAAATCATCACACATCTAAATACATTTGAAATATAAATTAAATTATACCTAAAATAAGCATGCAAGTGAGGCCATGGGGCCCCTCCATAACTCCACAAGCACACCTCTTCAAAGGGAACTCAAATTTAGAAGCAACAAAATCAAAGTATGAGTCTTTATTTCAAAATCTCCATCATGATGTACAAACCAACTTTCTAAGATTACAAATGAAAATTCTAAGATTCTAAGATTACAAATGAAGGAGATTGTACTCCTATTTATACAATGGAATGGGATAAAAAACTCATAATGATGATCCACTAATCTCTCTTTTAGTTCCATACATCTCTCAACCATCTAGACACATAACCCCTTTTTGTCCTTGATCTTCTCCATGAGATCATCATCTTCTCCATGAGCTTTATCTTCTCAAATTCGAATTTGATCCTTCAAGGCCACATAAAGGTGTCTTGGAAGCTTCCTTGGCACCTACACATGTCACAAAAACAACCCACTTTCCATACATTTAAAGTAAAATATATTATTTTCTAATATTTAATAAAGAATTTCTCTCAAAAATGCTTAAAAATAAACAATATTTGGAAAATATAAATCAAACCCATTAATGGTGAATAGTAGGGAAAATGGAGTGACAAGGTGGTGAATAGTGAGTGATATAATAGAAGCATAGGTGAAAAATGTATGGTAATGAGTGATATTTGTATGACAATTTTGGAGCCCAACACCACCTAAGTCTAATCTCAGCTACTTCAGATTGACTTCTTGTTATAACTGGGACTCGGCTGCCTTCAGGTATTTCTACTGTTCATGGCTAAGGTGGTGCAAAATTGGGTGGCAATCTAAGAGATCTAGATTTTCTGCCAAGATTCACGGTGTTGGCACTGGTGTGAGATCTCGTCTACACTTAAAATCAATAGTCAAGGTGAGCATTTAACTATTAAATAACGTAGGAGGTAACGATAAGTTACAAAAGTCATTCTAAGTAGGAAATCACGTAATAAATAGTTAATAAATACTAAGTTAAATTAAAAAATGTAAAATATGAAGTTAATACAAAATGTGTCATTGTTCTCACACTAGTGCAAGATGAGGGCGCATAAGATAAGTAAAATAGGGGCAAATGGTTATTATTTGGGAAGGGAAAAATGATAAAAAACGATGCACATTAGGGAACTAACAACCTTCACTTTTACTTGTGCATATAACACTATCACCTCTAAGTTTGTACGAACCCCGGGTTGATAAGTAAAGATAGTAGCCTAGGAATTGCATCATCCTTGTTGCAATACTAGCACTCATCACTTTTTGGCGTCGTTGCTGGGGAGGTGTCTGAGTAGAATGTGATTATTGCTTTCCTCTCTTCTACTTCTTGTCTTCAATTTTCTGCCATTAGTTTATTTATGCAAAAGTAATCTAGTAGCTTCCTTTCTTTCATCTTTCATTATCTACTTTCCTTTCCATTATGCAATTAGAATTTCAATTTAGTGAGTAGCTTCTTCATTCTGTTAGTGATTTTTCATTCAATCAACAATTTCATTTCTACAAAGTACTTTATAGCTTTAAAAAATCTTACAAAAACCAACCCAAAAAAATTTCCTTTCGTGCCTTGTAGGAATAGGGACAATTTAGGGAAATTCTTGCCAAATACCCCCCTTACATCCAACAGCCAACCTTCTCTCTTCTTCGGTGGCTGTGAGCTGGAGGAACCTTTAGGTGAGTGACCTGACATATTTGAAGAACCTATAGGGGAAGAAGAAGAAGAAGAACCCATTCCTATTGAACCAATGGTTGAAAACTGAATTGACAGAGGGAATAGAGAGAGAGTTGAGGGTGCCTTCCCCATCAGGGAAACCAACAGGGACACTAAGATGAAGAATATAATCTCCTCTTCCCTACCTCATTTCCATGGCCTAACCACAAAGGATCCCGACACTTTCCTATTTGAGTTTGTTGTTATATGTCGAACCTATGACTATATAGATGATGAGAAAAAAAATAAAATTGTTTCCATCTACCCTCGAGGATGTAGTATTTTGTTGGTTCATGGGTTTACCTAGAGATAGCATCACAACTTGGGCTCAGATGCAGCAGGATTTTAACAACAAATATCAGGACAACTATAGGTCAAAGGATACTAAAGAAGAAATTTTTAGGATGACCATGGGCCAGGATGAATCCTTAGAAGACTATGAAGAAAGATTCCAACTCAGTTACAAAAAGGCCAGGTGCACGCTTGACCCTGAGTCGCTAAATTTGGTCCTGCTCAGAGGAGTAAGGGAAGATCTTCTAGATACCTTACATTTGTTAGCAGGAGGAGATATCTACCAATTACCCTATGAGTATATCAAGACTATCTTTAGAAACCATTCTAGGGCAGCCATGAAAAAGGGTAGGGGTAGTCAACCTATGGCTAGTACATCATCTTCCAACTCATCCATCAAGGGTGAAATTCAAAATATGCTAGATGATTTCAAAAGTGAGATGCTGCAAACCCTTGCCTTGCAATTAGACACCATGAACATCAAAAGGAAGCAAGAGGAAGCAGAGAGAGCCTTGGCCATCTTTTGCCCTAGATGCACCAGGAGGTGTCCTAGGAATGAATGTCCATTGAACTATATTGAGATTTTCTTGGTCTGTGAAGAAAACCACCCCATAGAAGTGCCCTTCTTTACCTGGACTCAAAGCAGTATATCAAGGACCTGAAGGGGTCACTGAGCAACTTTGCTACATCAACCAAAGGAGACCTCCTAGACCTAGACCATACTAGCAAGGCATGCAAGGATCATCCCATGCATATTACAACCCCAACCAAACCATAACTATACCTTCATGGGGACCCCCTGCTCATCCTTCCTAGTCTGCACCCCCTCCATAACTATACCTTCATGGGGACCCCCTGCTCATCCTTCCTAGTCTGCACCCCCTCCTTGGTCTTATGCATCTCAGTATCATTCCTAGCCATCCAGCTTGTCATTTCAACCTTATGCTCTGCCACAACCTCAGTGGAATACACCACTCCAGGGGTGGAGACCCCAATATAGTAATGCTCCAGCCTTGTTGCCTCCACCACCTACCCAACCACAACTCCTAAACTCTGCTCCACCCAAGCAACCCCATATGTATGCCCAGCCAAATTTGAACCTGAACAATAGGCAGGCTCAACAAGTATACAGTGGAGAGACATCATATCCAGTTTATGCTGTAGAAATCCAGGAGATCAGCCTAATATCT
>APFE031624447.1:23591-41051 GCA_000404065.3 Pinus taeda | reverse complement strand
TATCCTTACTAATTTCAGAGATGGTTAGAACAGGTTGAATAGTATCCTCATCATTAACCCACTCATCTTCTCCTATTTCTGTTATTGCCTTTGCGGGAGGATACAAATTGAATTTCTTGGTAGAATTACCATCTGATATATACTTATCTAGTCTTGTATGTGGATGATATGTTGCTAGTTGGAAATGACAAAGATATTATCCAGGATTTGAAGACCCAATTGTCCTCCAAATGTGACATGAAAGACCTTAGTGCTGAAAACTATATTTTGGGCATGGAAATTAAAAGGTATTGGGCAAAGAGGAAGCTTTGGTTAAACCCAAGGAAGTATGTTAAGACAATATTGTAGAGGTTTAATATGCATGATAGTAAACCGGTGAAGGTTCCTATTCCTGTAGGTGTGAGGTTATTTGCTGAACAGTGTCCCAAGACACAAGAAGAGGAAGAGGATGTGTCCTATGCTCCATATGAAAGTGTAGTTGGTAGCTTGATGTATGCAATGATCTGTACTAGACTAGACATTACACATACAGTGGGAGTATTGAGCAGGATTATATCAAAACTAGGGAAGGAGCACTGGAGAGCAGTGAAGCGGGTTTTCAGGTATTTGCGTGGCACTAGTGATTATTGTTTGTGTTACCAAGGAAGATCAAGATTGGACAGAATGTTGGATATTCATGGCTTTGTTGATGCAGACTGGGATGGAGATCTATATCAGAGGAGATCTACAAGTGGGTATGTGTTTAACCTACTTGGAGGTGTAGTCAATTGGATGAGTAAGAAACAATCTGTAGTGGCACTATCAACTACAGAGGAAGAATACATGGTAGCCACTCATGCAAGCGAGGAAGAAGTTTGGTTACAAATATTATGTTCAAGTATGGGGTTAGTACAGGGAGCTATAAGGATAGACTGTGAAAGCGAAAGTGCAATTTTCTTGGCAAAGAACCCTGCATATCATTCAAAGATAAAGCACATTGATGTTCAATATCACTTTGTGAGGGATATGACAGAAGACAAAAAGGTGTTGCTGGTAAAGGTGGACACTTTGAAGAATACTACAGATGCATTGACAAAATCTGTGAGCTCTGATAAGTTCTCTTGGTGTAGAGAGACAATGGGTGTTTCAAGGCTAGAAAAATGACTAAGATCTCTTGTGGCCCCCTATGGAAAGAAAACACCAAGTGGGAGAATGTTGGGTTGTGTTATATTCTTTTCACGACTAGCCCACATAGTTAACTAGGGGGTTAGAGGGGGGCCGGAGCCCCCCTTCGTTGCACCGATTGTGTAGCAGGGGGATATCCTAGGGGATTTGAGGTGTACCCATAACCCCACTTTATGGGGTCTGGGGCAGTGCCCAAGAAAATTTTGGTTTTGGACCCTATGTTAGGTTGGGTGGACTTTCTTATGGTTTTGTGCATGATGTTCGCACATGTCTTTTGGATGCGATGGTTTTCGGTCCATGGTTTTGGATGCAATGGTTTTTCGGTCCATGGTATTGGATGCTTCGACATGTATAAATATGTATTGTAACATTGAAAGGAACAGAATGAAAATTCAAGCTAGTAGTCCCGGTTTTGTGGACCAGGGGAAATCTCTGTGTATATGCTCTCGCTATTGTTTCTTTTATGTGTTCTAGAATTCATATGCAGGTAATTTTGTATTGGCTTAAAACCTACATTACACAACTTTCCATAAATTATAAAACTTTGTAAAGTCTTTGCAAACATCTTACTAAACAAGCAAAATAACATTGAAGCTGCAATTCCCTACCTAATGGTTATGGTGGTTATGGAAGTTATGGAAAGTGACCTATAATTATCAAATCTAAAATCTGCAATTACGCCAAAAATTGATTTATAACCTTCTAAATCATGTAAATTTATTGCAACAACATAAAAAAATTGCTCTAAAACACTGATTTGCATGCCCAATAGTAGAAAATTGTGAGTATATATGATGCAGTTATTACTAATGAACTACATCCTTGAATCCCACTAGTTATGGGGTCTAGAAAACTAATTAGCAGTGCTTCTCAATATTAATTAATTCAAGATGTCAAAATAAAATAATAAATAACGATGATCCTAAAATGCAACCACTAAACAAAAGTTAAAATTCTAAGCACAAAGTTTGTTTGATATCCGTTACACCAACAAAATACCTGAGGGGCATTCAAACACTTCCAAAATCATAACAAGCACAAGTATCCGAAGATGAAATTGCATGGACACAAAAAAAAAAGTTTCTACCTCTTAGTGATAACTATGTCCTCCCACAAGTACTTAAACTAGCAAAGGGGTGTGAATACAATTACTTGAAAGAAAAAAGAACTACACAATACAAAAATAAACTATGTGTCCCCTCTACCTTTATGGAATAGATGTAGGGGAATAACAAAAATATCCATACAGAATAGGATTATAGTGGGAAAAATAAAGATGATAAGAAAAAAAAGTAACCAACAAATAAATCTACTAATTTGAACATGTTCGCATGTACTAAAATATTATAGGAAAAAAAAGAACTCGACATGATTGATTATACACTTTAGAAAATGGCATTTACTTCTTTACTAAAAAGGAATAAAGTACCAACCTCTTTTCTATTGTCCTTTGGAATAAATCCACTATGTATGGCATTAGGGTTTTGTACTACACTCTATGCTTACTCTCCAACATTAAAACAAGAGTGGTCGTGGAGGAAGCCAGTCCTTTCTAACTTGTTTTTGTAGAACATAAAAATACATTGATGGTGCTTTCTATACTTCATCTTCGGAACTCCTAAATAGGTAAAAGAAGATGCTTTTAAGCAAAGGCACTTGAAGAAACAATCTGATCATCAACAATATAAACACAGTCTAACCCTGTATTCCATAGTCATGTAAGCCATTGATTCTTTTCAAAAACATTTCAGTGATAAATGATGCAAATCAAATCCAATGAACAAGAATTAAGGTAGAACAAGCTGTATTGATATTTGAAGTGCAATATTTCATCAGGAGCTCTAGGATAACATCTCCATATTATAATACTATTGTTTTACATTCTTGACTGGCAATAGTTTAATGAAATTAAAATAATATTCATGAACATCACAACTACTTTCACATCACAATTACAAATTATTAAGAAGTTTAATGTAAAAGAAAAATAGTCTATAAAACTATAGAATATAGGGCAGGTGTTTATCAAAATAATGCATAGGAAAAACAAATGAAGTAAAGAGCCTACCTTGTATAGAAAATTACAAAAACAAATAGACATGCATGACTTAAATAATACAGTAAAACGGAAAAGAAAACTCGAATTGAGGTAAGGCCTCCTCAAATTATGAAATGTTTAACATACCTGGTAGGCCTGCAGCTAAGATTGTTCTGCAAGAATTACTTACATAATGCACAGGGATGTTGTCTATAGTAGCTTCACTTGGCTTGCTCTCAACTGGATTCAGTTCTTGTATGAGAGAAGGCATCACAGGAGGAAACAAGCTAAGCCAAACAAAAATTGAAGAGAACATGTCACCAATCTAGACAGTTGGGTAGTCACATGCAGCAATGGGCTCAAGAAATCATGGTGAAACTCATTTGGTTTGATCCATCATCATAGGTAAATGCCACTTTCTATCATCAATTTATTGTGTGTTGTTTACCTAACATACACTAGGTCAAAAATTAGGTATGTTTTTATTTTTTATGACTCACATAGGAACAAAACTTGAGTCACTAGAAAACGACAAAACAAATTGAAAGATATTCAGGGTCCTATG
This sequence comes from Pinus taeda, assembly GCA_000404065.3. NCBI lineage: Eukaryota > Viridiplantae > Streptophyta > Pinopsida > Pinales > Pinaceae > Pinus > Pinus taeda. The sequence goes on along the minus strand of APFE031624447.1, from coordinate 37,284 downwards.
TAATACAACTTAGAATAAAAAAAAAATTATTATTCCTTCTTGACAAGATACATGAAATCAAACCTTGGAGGCTCCACTGATGATAGGAAATCAACCTCTAGATCTGTTCTCTTTTTAGGATCTAGTATTATGTCATAGGGGAACATGAAGTGGAAATTTATTTCTTAATCTTCCACTAAAGCAGAATATTGCACAATAGGAGGATCTGTTTGCAAAGCATCTACATCGCATACTTGAAAGATTAGTTGTACCAAAAATACATTAGATGTTTCTGTAGTGCATTAATTAAGGTGTTTTATAACTTGTTTTCAATCCATTATTTCATGAGCACATAATACATTGAGGTTAAGTACCAATTCAAATGCAAACATGTTCAACAAAAGAACATGTAGCCCCAGTTTTATTCAATCAGTATCAGGGTGCATATATCTTCACCAATTCACTTGCATGTGATAATATTGGGGCATTCAAAGTCTCTCCTGTGCACTTATAATACATTGAATTAATTGAGGGGGGTGTTAGAATAATTACATCATAGTATATGTAAATAAACCAATGTAAATGAGGCATTGGGCAACACCAAAATTATAAGTAGAATACATTTAGTCTATTTTATTAGATGTCTCATAATAGGTTTGAGATTGTAATATATATGAAATAAGTTAACTATTTTGTATAAGATATGCATATGCTCTAATGATTAGATCAAGATTGCCAATTCTATATTTTTGTTAAAGTTTTGTACTCTATGCCAATATGGAATAGGTATTGTTAGCAAGCTACAAAGTAATTTACACTTCTAAAAGAAAATGAATAAGAGGAAACCATTTCTATGAAATTTGGGGCACAATTGCTACACTACAGATCTTTGAATGCCCATTGTGTAAATATATTGTTGTCTTTAAAGCTCTAGCATATTACAGGACCAGAAGCATAAACCCCTATTTAATGCAGATATTGTCTTCCATAGTTACTGAGAGAAGATGCCCTTATGGATGTGCATTTTACTATTTGGCTACCTACTTTCAGTCGCTTCACCCTTAATTGGAATGATTAAGGTATACACTATCCTGACATTAAAATATTTACACACCTATACAAATCATCTAGTAGGACTATGAGACAATAGATCCAAACTCCTAGCACACACCTTTACAGAGCATGACAAGAAGGACAATTCAAAATTTCATTGCTAATTCATTAACTACTAGAGTATAGGGATTAACCTTAGATGGTAGTAAAAACATTCCATCTACCTAAATATTTTATGAGATTTTTCAAGGCTACTTTTTCAGTTAAAGTAACAAATCCTTGATCTCAAAGTCAATGCTACAATGCAAATATTGTTTTTGGGAATCTATCACTAAGGGTCCAAAAATAAACTAATTACAAATGTTGAGGAAAATATTGGAAGTTGTTGACTTGTCATTTTGTGGCATCAATTATTAGTTATCTGATGTCTTCTATGTTGTTGGATGAGATTGCCAATTTAGGGCATTGATAAGTTTTGAAAGGAGAACCTTTTCTTATACTGTTAGGAGATTATTTTGGTTGATAGAAAAGGAGATGAGGAGTTGGATGCAATAGCTCTATCCACTCAAAAAAAAATTCATGATTTGAAGAACTATAGCAAATGGAATGAAAAGGACATCAAGTGTATAATTTACGAATTTCATATAGTGTTACTACTTGCTCTCTTAGTGTCCAAATGCTTTTGTGGAAGTGATAAAAATTTCAGTATATCACCCATGAAAAGAGGTTTTATCCAATATTTTAATTACAATACATTCAATACTAACCTAGAGTGGTGTAGGAATTAATACAATATTTTAATTACAATATATCCAATTCTAACCTCTCCAGCTCTCAAAATGACTTTGTGCTAAATGTCGTTGGATCTCTCTGGGCATTGGATTGGTTCAAGGTGTTGGAAACTAAATTAACTGAGTACCTTGCAATTCGAGCACATCCACCTACCTGTCTATATCACAAACTTGGTTTACCTATAGCTGATAAAGGTATTGTTAAAAAATCGTCCATTTCAACCTCATGCTCATATCACATACTTGCTATACTTGTGGCTAGGAAAGGTATTGGTCAAATCTGGTCCATTTTCAATGTTAATGTGAGTGTAAAGGATCGACCTTCCAAACGAAAAAAGGTAAGAGAAAAAAAAAAAAAATGGAGAAAAGTGAACCTGATTATGAAGAAGACAAAGTATCTACAATCCTTTTCCTATTTAAGTAGTTTATGGTAGGAAAATACTCTGTTCCAAAACTAGTAGAAGTTCCAAAAAAATAAAATAATGAGGGATCCAATCAGATAAAATTGGTTGAAAAAATGGAGGAAAAATATTACCAGAATCTAAAAACTATACCCACCACAGTACCAATTTATCCCTAAACTTCTCAACCCTGGCAATCTCTTAGTGCATATCAAATCCAACATTAAATGGGCTTGCTTCTCATCTAAAGCACTTATTTTTAATAAAATATTGAAAATTCAATGAAACAAAACATGATTTCTAGAGGATTTGGGTTATGGGCAAACAATAAAATCTCTCTTTAGGTGTATATGTGGGTCCTAACAAGTGACAGAATGGGATGATTGTCATGTGATAAGAGGAGACTTACTTCATGTCTTACATGATAATTAATTAAATAGTATACCTTTTGAAATCGGTAATTCATAGCCCTTGCCAGGACTATAGCATTTGATACATTGTTGAATGGCTATTAATGTAGACGTTGACCATTAAAATCATATGTTTATCAACATTTTATCCTAACTTCAATAATATATTTGATTTATATAATGAAAATAAACCTTTTTATTTTAAAGTGATTGGTCAATAAGAAAGGAGGTCTTATTGCCGACTTTGTTTGATACAATATCGCATAAATGAAATCTAATTCCAAAGTATATTTTCATATAAAAATTCCTAAAATCATATGCAAAGTTTGAATTCTCATACATAACTTTTATTTATCATATCTATAGCCTCATTTTCAAATGTAACTTTCTTGAATCATACATAAAGTCTCGTTTTCATATATTTATCTATTTTTCAGATACCCAAAATAACTTGGCTTCTGTATTCGCCTACCACCTCGCCTCACCTTCTATCCACCTACCACCTCTTCCCACCTTCAATTTCTTTCTTTGTTCCCACTTTCCACCTCTCCTAGTGGCCACCAAGCCCACCAAGCCCATAATTGATATCTATTTTCATCAAAGCAAAGTAGTGTATTATACCTTTAGATGCTAGGAAGGGATGGTCAAGAATATCCTCTAGTTCCTTGGTATGCATTTTTCATTAAAAAGTTATAGCTAGTCATCATAGGCATAGACTACACGAGAGACAACACTTATAAAAGAAGGTAGAGTTGAAATGCTGAGAGTAGATTCAATCCCATTTTAAAAACTAGAAGAAAGGGCTTTGGTACATGTTTTTCTGGGCTCCCCGTTGTGTACTTGGTTTCTACATATGCCGTTGTGAGAAAGAAATAGTGAGATCTAAGCTGGTATTTCTGAATTAAAAGGTAAGGGTGAATGGGCCTTCATTGAATCAAGCTTGCTTTACTGCCCTGCCTTTAGTTAATGGGAGAATATATGGTAAGCTTCCCTTCTAACTTAATAAGTAAGATTACCTAGACTCATAAAATTAAAGTGCTAAAGCATCCACCTTTTATCACTCAATAATTTTCTCTAGAAGCTGTTTAGAAGAAATAAATTTCCAAGGTAACCACTAACCAACTTTAGAGTGTAGGTTCTAGCCAACCTAGACCCAGAGAGGGCTCTCTCTGTATGTTTTAACTTTGTTTGTTCTTATTTTAGGCTAGTTATGATTGTTCTTGGGATTTTGATTTGTATTTTAGATTGGGTGGTGGGATTACTTAGAAAGATGGATAAAATGATGTCTTTTAGACCATTCGGCTATGGAGTCAAACAATAAGGAATCAAAATTGGGTTAACTCACTAAAGAGAATGTTCAAAGGGCAAGATAGCAGGGAATTTCCCAGATTTTTGAGACAGAGGGGACAAAGGGTTTCATTAGGGGTGAGAGACCAATTAAGGGTTCTCAGACCAAATAATGAATGAGGAATGAAGGGATAATCAGGGTCAAAGGGAAATTAAGGACCCTTTAACCTGGATATTCGAGAAATCAATCTAAACCAAGGAGCAACTAAGAATTCCTTAACTTAGATATCAGTAGAAATCATTTAAATGTATAACTATCATGACAGAGTGTAATTAAACAAATTCAGAAGTATTATTCGAGTTATAACATTTAGATTCAGAAACACATTAAAGATTATGAATAACTTGAGAAAAATAACAATAACACATGAGAATAATTCTCTGAAGTTTTGCTCAACACATGAATCCTTTGAAATATTTGATCTTTATTTATCAATCTAGCGTGCTGGCTCAACAAATGATACAATAACTCTCTGGGTCTTCTAATCAAAATGTCTATAGAAATTTCTAGTAAAATCCACCCTATATACTTTGAATTATGAAGTATTTATACAAAATTATTTGCAAAATATCCCAAATTGAATTGGGATTTATTTTAGGGAAGAAATATATAATTCTAAAAAGGTAATGCCACCTTTCTAACTGATTACTTTCTGGCACTATTATATCTGAGCTGATTGACCTTTTAGCGTGTTATCTGATACTCCTTGAATTATCTTCTTTTACTGATACTCTTTGACTCAGATACTCTTTGACTTGGACAACTACCGATTTTAATTTTACACTTTTGTTTTTACCAAGTGTGTTAATTTCTAGACTTAATTTGAATTAAAGTAAGTCAGTGAGCTTTTCTCATCTCTTTTCAGATGGTAACTAAATGTTCTTCAAATTTCTGAAGACCTCATCAACCTCTATGTATTTAACAAATGTGGGCTTATTTACAAACAGGTGTTTTACCTCACGCTGGAGCTAAAAAAGGTTTTCCAAAGCTTGGTAAAGGACTTTAGCAGAGCACATCCCCTGTTTTGTTGTGTTGTGCATGGCTGCATTATTGACTTGAGTTTTAGCCACTTCCCTAAGCTTTCTGCTGTAGTCCCCTTGTGTCATCAATTTGTCATTAATTACCAAAGGACTCGGTAAACCTTTCTGCATCAAAGTGTCAAATTTGAATTTAAATCTATCAATCGAAAGTTGCATAGTTTGACACTTGTCTTCCAAGTTGTGCATAAAATTCCTTTTAGTAAGGACTCTTCTTACTTCTAGGATTGTCCCTATCCTGTCATTAATATTCAATTCTTCCATTTCATATTTTTTTTTGGAATTCAGAAAGTCGATGATCCTTGTTGCCTCTTCTTGCATCCCTTCCAGCTCTATTTTGAACTTTTGAATTCCCTCTGTGGCCTCTTTAACTAGATCAATTTGCTAAAAAATTACCTGAATGGATGGCCAAATATCATTGACAGAGTCAATGATATTGGCCCACAGTTTTTTTTTCCTATGCCAATGGATCTCCTAGAGTTATTTCTTTCTCTAGTTTCTTTATCCTCTTTGTTAATCTGGTAACCTTTTGTTGTTCCTCCTTATTCATAATTTGGGCAAGTTTATAGTATTTCTCCAGACTGTTTACTTCCTCTTCGAGTTTCCTAATTTCTACAGCTTTGGGGGACATTTCCTCCATTGCCTTTTCCAACCTATTATCTTCTTCTCCTATAGGGTCTATTGTGGTTGACCCTGCGGTTGAGGTAGATGGTGTTGTTGCAGGCAATGTAGTGGCCAATGGAGTTGTAGGCGACAATTTCTCAGCCAATGTAGATGATACTGCTATGGTGATAGTTGGGATGAATGTGGCTACATTTTTCTATAGGCTGGCCTACTTTGTCAACTTGTCCATTTCTTTTTCCATTTCCATTAGTTGGGTGTTCAATTGCAACACTAACTCAAGCATTTCCTCCTTGGCAATTTGGCTCTCTAGGACTTGTTTTCTTTGAGGGTGTTGTGATTGAGGCAATTTGACATGTTTTTTCAGGGCTGCAATGTCTTCATTCTTCTTTTTCATGAACTGCTCAGTAGCCTTTATGTCCTTTGGGTCATGGCCTAGCTCAATGATTAGGCCTTCTATGGATTTGATCCTTGTACCTTTAGCACAGGAGCATGCCTTTTCGAGTTTCAACTGTGAAATAATAGTATTTAAGGACTCATGTAATCTGTAAGCATCCATGTCCTTACCAGTCAAGGTGGAGTATATCATTTCTCCAACTTGTTTATGAAATTCTATTTGGTCCACGCGATGGATGTCCTTTGCTAATACTTCAAATGTGGACTTCTTATAATCTGATCCAGGTTTGGGTTGTGGCATTGTTGGATGCATATATGACATTTTCATCTTTCCCTCCTTAATATCAAATGCAGACATTAGTCTGCTCTAGTTAGGAGCTGAATATTTGAAATACTGAGCATAGTCTCAGCTTTCAATTTTTCATTTCTCATTTTAATCTCATTATATCTACGCTTAATGGTTTTTTCTTTGTCAGCTGGTTTGACAAAGGAAGAAACCTCTGTTGAATTCTGTCTTTCTATCAACTGTGTGTTAGAGGTGGTGGGTTCATTTGTTTCCTCTTCCTCTTTCTCTTTCTGACCTGTTGTTTCTGGTCGTGGTTCTAACTCAGTTCCTTTTGCCTCACTCTATTCTTCCTGTTCATATACATGATTCAATTTTCTTCTTTTCCTTTGGTTTGCTTTCTCTTCCACTATTTCCATTTGTGAACTCGAAGTATATTCTCAGTTTTTGGGGTTTTTTTTCTTTATTCAAAGGTGTTTGCAATGTAAAGGGAGCATCCATCCTTTGGCATTTACCTGGGACCCGAAGGAACTCACTGAGATCAATCTGTGGCTCAATATCATACAAAGAATTTTCAACATAAATAATTGTGCCATCTTTATCTACCAAAGTGTTTTCCAACCATTCCATTTGGTTGGCATATATTTCAATTTCGCATACTGAATAATGTGCATAAGGAGCTAGTTTGACCCTGGTTGTCATTTTTCTTATTACTCCATGAGGGTCATACTGCCACATAAAACTCTTGGTAAATTTCAACTCTTGTAACAGACTGTCTACCTCTGGTCCTGCTTGTCTATTATTTCAAATAAAAGGGCCCATATCACTTTTGACTTTGAATTGGGTATTCTTCTTTGCAGGCACAAAGTGGACATCATCTGAGTTGATGATTTGCCTAAAATACTCCAAGGAAAAAATTCTCAAGGGAAGATACTTTGGAAATTTATATGGAGCCACGTGGCATCCATAGACTCTGATCTCTGTGTGATTTTGGTATAAGTACCAGTCTCCTACTTTACTATTTTTCACCAATTGAAGTACCTTTTTGGTCTGAGGACTAATCCTAGGTTGCATAGTCCATGTCAGCATATTCATGACTGGGTGGATAAAGGAATCTATGAAGTCCTTATAATCAGAGCCAATGGAATATTTCTGGACAATAGGTGTCCAATAGGGCACACACCTCTCTTTTCCTCTACTGTGACATTTTATTATCTTCATGGGGAATTTATCAATTTGGCAGTACAAAAACAAATAATAGAATACTGCTGAGAACTTAAAAACCCTTTCAATGGGCAATCTGATGAGTTGTTCATTCATTTTATCTGCAAGGAAGTGAGCATAATCAAACATGATGGCAGGAGGTTTACCAGGGGTAAAAAGGGACAGGAATGCAAATTTAGTGACTTCATCTACATGTTCATATGTCCTATATCCAAGGATGAAAGATACCATGGTGATAATATGCCTAACAGTTTGTGAAAATATGAGGGCTATGTATGGAGGAGTAAAACTTGGTGTATGCTCTTTTGCAACTATGAAATTCTTCAACACTTTCTTGGATTTGTCCTCATCAATAGAATTGTGTAGTTATATATGTCCTCTAATGGACAAAGGAGCTAAATTTGGGTTGGGCTAGACCTGTAACATCTAATTGATGGATTCTTGAGTGATAGTGAAGAGCAGATGTTGATTAGGGGCCACTACAACTCTCTGGCTCAGGATGTAGCAGGTCTGACAATAGTGGATAATGTCTAGGAGGTTGTGGACTTTTGGGAATGAGTAGAGGGGGCGATTTGACTCCCAGAGGTGAATATCATTAGCACGGTTTAAAAATTTGTCTTTGCTCCAGAAGTGGAGCTTCATTCTTTCAAAGGCAAAGGATGTATCTTTAATTTGAAAATACCTATCAACCAAGGGTAGGTGATCTTGGTCAAGGTGGGGGGCTAAAATAGGCTTAACATATAGGAAAATGTGGGTACACATTGTATTGAAAACATAGGTAAAAATTCGAAATTGATTTCACTGGGTTCGACCAGTGGTCTGGGTTTTACAAGGTTTTTTAAGGGTCTGGGTGCAAATTGCTTAGTTCACGGGTAGGAAAGCTAAATTAAGTTCATTCGATCTTAAATTAATTGAATTTTTTTATTAAATGGTGTAAACGTGGTCTATTTTTGTAGAATACTTGGAACCGGAGGTCGGTGTTGTGAATTTAGTTGAGGGTATTAGGTTGCAGGCAATAGGTGGTGGCTTTGGATGAGTGCTGCAGGCAAGATGGCGTATGGTAGGTGTTTGGTGGTTTCTAGACTTTAGCTGCACAAGAAAGATCAGGCTTTGAATGTATAGATGATTGAAAAAAATGAAAATGGCATTTGGAGGGCTCTATTGGGCGAAAAATTAGAGAAAGCGTGAAATTGGTCAAGAATAGTGATTGGTTTTGAGAGGGTGGTTTTTCCCTTTTTCGCACCACTTTTGTGCACACGGTGGTAAAATATGAGGGGGTGGTGGGGGTGTGAAATTATGCGATGGTGCCATGTTGCGAAATCAGGCCCGAGAAAAGCCACCCATTTCGCATGTTATTAGGTCATTAAAGCTCGGGGATGAAAAGCGCGTGAAATGGAGCGATATCTATTGGATACGGTGGGTGTTAGTCAGATGACAGTCACAATCGAAAGATGTGCGGGGGATTGGGGGAATAGTCAAGGCGGGATGTTGGCTTGTGTCAACCTGACCTAGGTTCAGAGGTGTTTTAGTTAAGCAAATCCTGGTACTGCTGGCCGTTTCGGCAATAGTTTGTGAAGCGCGGACTGAGGTCTCACTTGGAAGTAGTATGGGAGGGTGCTAGAACCAAGTTTTTGCACCTTGGGGATGTCTGATGAGCTTCTTGAGGCCCGTGGTCTGACCCGTCACTACGTGCACTTGCTATCCCTTCGCAACTTGCACTGCTGCTTTTGCGAAGCCCTATTCATGGCGCAACCCATATAAGACCAAAGTTCCTTTATAGTTAATCTATTATTATCTAATCACTTAACTTGTTTATGCAAGACTAAGGATTATTATAGCATATTCAACAATCATATGAGTTCGCACGATGAATAAAACAATATAAAAGTAAAGAAGATTAGGCACAACAGATACACAAAAATAAGTATCAACTTCTCCTAATTAATCTTCAATCTAGATTATAGACTCGAGACTGCCCTACGCACTCAGCTACAGTTGTCCGCACACTGAGCTACAGATTCTACTAGGCTTCTACGCACTCAACTGTACAGCCTCTTACTACTACTACGACCAAATACACTTTAGAATCCTACTCTAAGTTCGAACCATTCGTACTCTTCTCTCTTATTCCTTCACTCTCTTTACAACTTAGAGCTTCACTCTATTTATACAATCCCATGGTCCGTGAACCATGGGTAGGCCGACATGACTTTACATTACTTCACAATATTTTAGGATGGACAACCCTATGAATTCGCCTATACTTCACACTCTGTGCCCGCAATTCGCAGATTCTTACAAAACCTTTAACCAAAACATGGGATTTGAGCCCCAAAACCTGTTGTAGGGGCATTCCATGCCGAACACGCCCCCAACACAATCACTATGACTCATCCCGAGAGACTCTGCTGGCGCAGCAACCTTGGCGTGGAGTCCCTCCAACTGGTCTCATACTGCTTGGAGGTCCGCGATGCATTGTTCTGTGGTTTGCTAGACCTGATGCATGAGTTCCTCCGATGCTTCTTTGTGAGGATCTGCTACCTACCTTAGTGCATATGTCTCCTGCATATGTGCGAGCTTGCCCTCAATGTTAGCAGTAATGGTGAAGGCCTCATCAACCCGAGGCTGGACGTGGGCCTTGAGAAGTGCCTCTTTCTGTTTGGTTGCATCCACTTGCTCTTTCAACGCCCTATATTGCTGCATCTTTGCTAGTCGTTAAGTCAGGACAATTGTCTACGTATTTCCCCTCATATTATCATACTGTTCCTGCAATTCGCGCACCTCTATTTCCAGGCGCTGTATGTTGGGGTCCTCGTGCCAGGATGTGAGGACATCAAAAGCTTGGTCCAACATACCTGTACAATCCTACACTACCTGTCTAATTTCTTTAGTCCTATTTGAATCACACTAACACGTTGTTCTTTAACATCTAGAGGAGTGGAAGGTCGCGCCTTCAGTCGCAACTCAACAATCTAGAGGTTCAACTCCAGTTGTACTTGCTTTATTTCCTCGTCTGTGCTCTAGACTCCACTTGCCAGACAGTGGATTTGCATCTTTGTGGGTAGGACTACGATGATGGACAATTCTAGAATGCGTCAGCATGCTTGATTAACTATTTGTACAATCTGCTGATTCTGTGACACTAGTTTTTCATGCTGCAGGATGAGTTGTTTTATGTTGATCTTTTGCTCACTCAATACTTAGAATGCGCAGTGCTCCTTGGCATGGAGTTCTGCTGTGATGCCATCCTGTAGTTGATACAATGTGTCTCACATTAGGGCAGCCAAATTAAGGCTCATTCCCTTGATCCTACTTACCGCGGCTCTGTCATCCTCTTTCTCTACTATCAATGCTCCTTCCGGTATCACTACGGTATTGGCCATCTTTGTGCGTAGCAGCTGCTCTGTTAGTGATGTGCCTACTATGCCGTAGGTGGCTATGGTTCCTTCCTATGGGGGTTGCACTTGTAGTTCCTACAGCTGCACTCTTAGGGCCCCCAACACAATCTCCTGCTCTATCATGGCTTCTTGTAGCGCTTCCCTAGTGACCTTGCGAACTATGTCACCAATGTCGTAGAGGTCACCTTCTGTTAGTGTAATCGGCTCGATGTACAGTTTGGATATATTGAACATTTTTCGTGGACTTCATCTCTCTGCGATCCATAGCCGTTTCAGCTGGGTGGACATTGTGCTTGGGTCCGCGCCTTCTACTATGTCTGCTCCATATCCTGTAGACAAGTTGTGAACCCCCTCCTCCTGCATCGTGGTGGCCCCTATTGCCTGTGCTACTATTATTTTTTTAGCGGCCGTTGCCTGCTATGCGGATGCTATTGCTGCCTCACGGGTAGCCCTTACCATCATGGCCGCTTTTTCATTGCACTTTTGCTGCACCAACTGGGTGATACGCAACTTGGTTGCATCCTTCTACTTTTGTGCTACTATTCTATCCTTCTCCGCCAGATTTGCAATGCACCACTTAGGTGTTGGGTTGTGTTATATTCTTTCCATGACTAACCTACGTAGTGAACCGGGGGGTTAGAGGGGGGGCAGAGCCCCCCCTTCGTTGCACCGATTGCGCAGCGGGGGGGTGACAGCCCCCCATGTCTGGGGGGTTTGAGGGGGGCGGGTAGCCCCCCCGTACGGGGTCCGAGGCAACGCCCCGGGAAAATTGTTTTTTGGACCCTATATTAGGTTGGGCGAACCTACCTATGGTTTTCAGTCCATGGTTTTGGACGTGATGGTTTTTCAGTCCATGGTATTGGATGCGTCAGCATGTATAAATATGTATTGTAACATTGAAAGGAACATAATGAAAAATCAAGCTGGTAGTCTTGGTTTTGAGATCCAGGGGAAAATCTCTGTGCATATGTGTTTGATGTGTTATGCTCTCGCATTGTTTATTTTATTTGTTTTAGAATTCGTATGCAGGTAATTTCTGTAGAGGGTTAAAACCTACATTTGGTATCAGAGCTATTTTGGCTTCAAGGGGACGCCTTTGTTGCTGAGGGGTTTCGCTCAGGCCTGTGGTAGACCCTGTTTAGTGGGAGATCTATGAGATCAATTCTAGTGGTGAAAGAAGATGGCGAGCAGCAAAAAGATAGAGATTGAGAATTTCAATGGTCAGAGTTTTGAGTTGTGGAAACTCAAGATGGAGGATTTGTTTGTGGATAAAGATCAGTGGATCGCGGTAGATCCGGGTACTAAAACAACGGGAGTGACCGATGAAGAATGGAAGAAGTTGGATCGGAAAGCAAAGAGCACAATATGATTGTGTGTCTCAGATTTAATATTGTTGAATGTATCAGGGGAAGCTATGGAGAAGGCTCTGTGGGACAAGTTAGGGACTTTGTACCAATCTAAATCTCTGGTGAATAAATTATTCCTGCGGAAAAAGCTGTATAACCTGAGGATGAAAGATGGAGACTCGGTGACAGAGCATTTGAATGCGTTTAATAATGTGTTAAGTTAGTTATCATCTGTTGATATTAAAATTTCAGATGAAGATAAGTGCATCATTTTGTTGTGTTCTCTACGAAATTCATGGGATAGTCTCGTTATTGCAATAGGTAGCAATGCAACTGCTTTGCAGTTTGATGAAATAGTCTCAGCCTTGCTAACGGAGGAGACGAGATGGAAAAATATGGACAACCAAAAAGGTGATGCCTTGTCCATACGAGGACGGTCCCAGAACAAAAACAAAAATAAGTCATCGAGTGGGAGATCTAAATCTCCAAGAAAACCTATAAAGGTGGTGTGCTGGAAATGCGGAAAGGAAGGGCACTTAAGAAGGGAGTGTAAATCTAAAGCTCCCGATAAAGGAAAGGGATCTGATGACGCTCCTTCTGCAGAGGCGAAAACCACCTCAAATGAAGGTGGGGATGTGTACTTGGCTTCTTCAAGTACACATGTAGATCATGAGGCATGGTTAATTGACTCAGGTGCATCCTTTCACTTCACTCCCCTTAGAGAGTGGTTCTGCGAGTATGAGAAATACGATGGTGGTGATGTCTTCTTAGGAGATGATAGGAAGGCTAGAATCATTGGTCGCGGAAAAGTAAAGTGAAGTTGCAAGGTGGAAGGGTTAGAACCCTTCCGGGTGTTCTGCATATTCCCGCATTGGCCAAAAATCTAATTTCTGTAAGCAAGTTGGATGATGCAGGCGTAAAGATAGTGTTCGAGAAGGATACCTGCAAGATGGTTCGAGGAGCATTGGTATTGAATGCGGGGGATTTCGTATTGGAAACTCTGTAACAAGCTACAAGGTAGCACTATTGTTGATAGGTGCAATAGTTCTATGGTTCCTGAAATGGAGCAGAAAATCTAGTGGTCTCTGGAGAGAAGACCATGTTGTGGCATCAAAGGCTTGGACATATTGGAGAGAAGGGCCGTCGAATACTTCATGGTAAAGGTATGGTAGAAGGTATGAGTAATAGCTCTCTGGAATTTGATTTCTGTGAAAATTGTGTATATGGGAAGCAGAATCGGGTGAGTTTCCCCTCTGGTGGTAAGAGGACGAAACAAATATTAGAGCTTGTGCACAGTGATGTGTTTGGACCTGTGAAAGTTCAATCACTGGGTAAGTCTGTGTACTATGTATCATTTATAGATGACTTCTCAAGGAATACATGGATATATTTCCTTAAGAAGAAAT
>APFE031624447.1:3003-20237 GCA_000404065.3 Pinus taeda | reverse complement strand
CATAATGAAAAATCAAGCTGGTAGTCCCGGTTTTGGGATCCAGGGGAAAATCTCTGTGCATATGTGTTTTATGTGTTATGCTCTCACATTGTTTATTTTCTTTGTTTTAGAATTCGTATGTAGGTAATTTTGTACAGGGTTAAAACCTACATTAGGAGGCCAAGATTCTAGCACTAAGGAGATCACATCATCAATGGCGATGAAGGGGAGCTTGGTCCATGTCTGCGCCAGATCCTTACGTGCCTTGATATACACATTATGGATCTCTGCCTTGAAGTCTACAAAGCTCCGCATATTGTTTTACACTATAGGGGATAGGCATGGACATCTATTGATCCACATCCGGATGCTCAACTAGATGAGCACCAATAAGATCTTTGTCTAGTGGATCCGCTTGGTCTCCTTGGTGGCCCAAAGTGACGCGTACTTTGCGGCCTCTGGTAGGTCCTACTCAATGCTAGGGAACTGACTATCTTTGGGAAGTTCCCCTGTAACCAGTAAAATAGACAAGAGCAACCACACATAGTGGAATGTCATGCCCTGCTCTTGGGCTTCCTTGTAGTTAGTGGGGAACTCCTCATAGACTGTTAGAAAATTATATATTACAGAGCAATGCAACACATAGAATATTGCAGAAATATAAACACAGAAAACACATAAAACCAGAGAGACACAGATATACGTGGTTCACCTAGTTTGGGCTACGTCCAACCCGAACAGCCAGTCCTTCCTTTCTATTATCTAGCAAAATGAAGAGACACAACCTATAGAAGATATGTTGTAATATCCTCTATTTTCTCTCACAGTCTCACCTCTCTATTTCTCACTCGAAGGATACACATCTATATCCCAGCCTCAGTACAATGTCCTCATACAAAGATAGGGGTTGCCTTCTAGGGCAGGAAAACCTAAACTAAACATAAGTTCTACCATCAGATCATCTGCCTAATGAATGGCCCAGATTGAATAGAAATTACTATACTTTTACAAGGCAATTTTACATTTGTTTTTAGCTTCGGGGGCGCTTCCCGGGAAACCCCTGCTGGGGGACCGCTAGCCCCCGGACCCCCCAGCCGGGGGGGACAAGTCCCCCCTACACCCCCCCGCATGGAGGGGTGTACAAACTTCCTTGGATATACATCTGGCTAAAACAAAGACCACTAAATAATCATGCTCCACACCCAACACAGATGAACTCGACCTGGTTGAATTGGACCCCCTCCATGCATTATTCTGCTAGTGCAACTATCGGTGCTGGTACCTCATCTCCATGACATTTTCTCATTACCTTCCTGGCCAGGAGCTAGGTGGCTACATGCACCCCTTTATCTTTAATGTTGTTGATTGCATAACCTCTCTTTTTCTTCTCGAGTTTGTATTTTTTCTTCATGGCATTTGCGAGCGCCAAATCTCCTCTTTTGCCTGCTATCGCCGTAACATCCTTTCCCTTAAGAGGGAGCTGGGAAATCCTATGGATGAGATCCACCATGATGGGAATAGGCTCTTCCAGCCAAAAGTGCCCAGCGTGCACCAGACAAAGCAGTTGCCTGATGACGAAAATAGTGATAGGCATGCGGTGAAAGTGTGGAATCCATAGTAGATGAAGCAGCCCTTCCTTCTCCACACCACACAGACATTTCCATAGCTCTAGTGTTGTAACTAACCCCTCTGTGCTTTGCTTCATGAGGTTCTCAGTTTCTAAATGTGGGAACTTCTCGCTGTCCGCGAGGTCCTAATCTTCAAACTTCATTGTGGAAACACAACCTAGGGGGGAGCCCTTAAACATAATTCCATCAGGGAGGAGCGGGGTTTGGAGTGTGCTGTTAGCAACATCCAAATCCTTGGGTGTCATAGCTTTCCCTTTCCATGGAGGAATGTATTCAGGAAATTTCGATGTAGTGGGCACCGGCTAGATGTATTCTTCCATGCCTTCAACTACCTCTATCTCATCAACCAGAACCTGTAGGTCCTCCTCCTCATCGTTTGTCTCAATGGTGACAACCTTTCCCTTTTCTTCCATGGAGATTTTACCGAACTGTGGATTCCTTGGGGACGTGCGAACTGGTCCCACCGCCTTCTTATTTTTCTTGGGCCTCAGTGTCCGAGGTGATTTCGAGATTTTTGGCGCGAACCCATCATGCACCGTGGGGTTCTGCACAGCCTCATCGGTGATTCCTTCTATATAGCCCAACCCTCTCTTGGTAGTTGTCATCTTGCTTGAGCTATCTATGGTTGTTCGCGAACTTCAGGGGTTAAATCTTGCTCGACAATCCACACTCTGTACTCTAGTCAACTGCTCAATTATCAGATGAACAAGTGTTGTCTCATGGTTAGCCCTTGGAGTTTTATAGCACCTTTTGAATTCAAGTCCGACCATTCCCTCCAATTCTGGGCCATCAATGCTTTCTTGGTGGCAAATTTCCCTAAATCTAGCCTTTAATTCGTGTCTTAAATGCCCACCACCTACTCCCTTTTGCCTTAACTAGGACATCCTGTTATGAACAATGATACCAACAATCACTTCCCAGCCTATCCATGTGGCAGCGCAGCCCCCCATGCGCAGGCGCAAGCCTTTGGACATGCTGATTCTGTGTGCACCCCCCTTATCACACAATTCCCAAACAGACTAGTTTAGAGTCCCATGCTCTCTTTCAATTGCCTGGAGCACCGAGACTGTGCTGCCTATGGCTAGTCAGGTGGTCGTGCCACCTATACGAGACTTCAACTCGTCTTTCAGTGCAGTCCACATGAGCTCCTAAATCACCTTCGCGACAGCCAGTGTCGCACGTTCTACTGTATGTAGTGCTCTCCCCTGGTTACTGCATTTGGCGTGGTGCGATAGTAGCCATGGTAGTAGAGTCATAAATTCTCGGCAACACTCATCTAATGTAGTGGTATGATCATCCATATTTAGCCGTATTGTCCTTGGTTTCTTGAGGAGACATGTTTGTGAGATCTTGTTTTCTAGCCTCATGATCTCAACTTCCATCAAAATGATTTTCTTCCTCAATCGTAATTAGGCCTTTTCGAGTTCGCAAAGTCTAAGGTTCCCTCGCTAGATAGCTTCCCGAATCCTTAGATGTTCATCCTCGCATGGATGTGTGATTTCTTCCTCCTTGCCATCGTGCACTTCCACCACTGCAAGAGCCAATACGTGCAGATTCCTTTTTGGATCTTCTTCTGTAACTACGGTTAGCACTTCATTCTGCACCTTTGGGATCGTCTCCATGTTCAGGGTTTTGCAGAGGGTCCGATAGGCCCATTAAACCGTTGGCACGCACAAGTCCCAATTAGTTCGTTTCACCTGGTCAACCTTATTTAGTACTCTCCACACCCTATCAAATGCTTCAATGTGGATACTTCACGTCGCCTTTCTTACTGCTATGATTTGTTTTGATTCTCTATTCGAGGGCTGGTGTGTGCTTGTGTGGGCTTTACAGCATATGTCTGTACCCGTTGAGAAAGGTGGGCATGCAAGTTGTTCTGCCCCTGTTGACTAACTTATATTCGAAGTTGGGGTTTTCTAAAATGTAGGCACATCATCCTTCTGCATCTGCACCAGTCCTCAAAATTTCCTTGATGCCTACCCCACTATCATGCGAGTGTTTTGCACAGTGCCCACTTCAATGCGTTGAACCGTTGTTGTTCTATTACTCTGCTTTCAAATTCTCTCAGAAATTCCTCCACTGTTGACAATACATCATATGTCAACAACTCCCTTGCCTCTGTTGTCACGCTACACAGTGATCTAACCATCATGTCGCAATTAAGCATTGTTACTTCATGCAGACAATAAGTCCATCGATCTATCTCTTCATTTGAATCTGAAGTGCAGGAGCATTCGCGCTCCGATGAAATCCTTCCATATGCAGTCAGATTCACCCAGTGTTCTTCTCATGAAGTTATCTTGTAAATACAATCGAGATTTCCATCACTGTTGTCGTCGCACACTGGTTCAGTGTATCATGCTCCTTTGGCTGGATATAGTGGTACTACCACACATAGTGACTTTTTCTCAAAGCTCATTTTGCACTTCTTCAGATTTATGACTTTGTTCATATCAATGGCCCAACCTTTTCCTAGTAGTGCAGGATAGGGATTGCTTTCATCGACAATCTATATCACTTCAAAATCCACCTGCATGCTCGCACCTTCAATATCAAATGTTACCCCTTGTAATCTTTCCATGTGCAAAACCTTTTGTTGGTTTACCATTTGTAACTTAATAGGGGACCATTACAGCGGGGTTCTGCCCATCTTTCTTTGGTAGTACCTTCGTGTCTGAACCCAAATCCAAGATTACTTGATCCATTTCATATTTGCCCATTTTTGCAGTCAACCTCATTTCTCTTCCTGTGCGCAATGCATGCTTTCCAAGTTTCCGGACCACGTGCGGTTGTCCTAACCATGCACACCTAGTGATAAGTTCCTGTAGTCCTTTGACTACCTTTCTATCACACGACAATTTCATGCATGTCTCCAGAAAGGTATTGAGCATTGAAAGATCCATCCCTGGTTCTAGTTGATCCTAACTACCTGAAGTGGAGGCCTCCGTGAAGCTCTTGTTAGCTTCCATGAATGTCTCCTTCGCGTGTTCTAAATCAAACTTGGGTTCCTTTATAGGAGCCTTGTGAATCAACGTGCTTTCTTGTAGTTGCTTCCTTTATCATCTCCTGTGGACATACCACTCCTGAGCATCATGTTTACATTCGAGTCTTCTTCGCGCGGCTCAAACCTCATTATCTGTAAATTTTGAGTCAGAGGGGGTTGGAGTACCCCCTTTTTGTGCATCCTCACTATCAATGAAGGGCAGTCCTCTACCTCATGATCAAACTTAGTACAGTACCGACATGATATTCTTGTCGGGTTTGTACAATCACAAGCATAATGCCTTAGCCCTCCACAATTGTAACAAATTAGTTGTTCACGACCCCTTCCTCGCCCCATTCCACCTCGACCCCGTCCACGCCACTGAAACCTAGCTCACGCCAGCCCTGCATTTAGGTCAAGGGCCCGCATTTTGGTCTGCACCTTTTAGGTAGAAGTCTGATCCATCATTAGTTCATATCTTCGGCAAGTGCATTCTTCATGGCCTACCGACCTGCAGAAATTACAAAACAATTGTTGGGACATATACGTATACTTCTGCAATAGATGACAATTATCCGTGTGTATTTTCCTCCTATTTGGTAGATCGTGCACCATAATGCAGATGTCATGCTCGGCCCTACCTATGCCTTCAGTCTTAGCCACATCGACCCTCCTCCTACCAAGTAGTTCATGAATACTGGACAGTGGTCCTTGTCATGCCCTTGGCTTTTTGATTTTATGCACCATACTTCCTCGTGCACCTCCGACTGAGGTGTCCTGTCCTATTTCAAACATTGCATTTCCAAACACAGCTTTTGCAGTTGCGCATGGATTTGTTGGACTCCCAACCCAGGGCCTTGTATAGTTGTCTCATGCAATCTCATTGCCATCTCCAATGCTTCAGACTGGGTGGACGTTTTTTGCTGTGACAGCGTCGTCCTTAAGTGTGGCGTAAGTGAGGCAAAAAACCATGTGTGATGCTGTGCATATGTTAACATCATATTGGCTTCGCGGATCATACTCTTCAGCCTTTCACCCAAATCCTAGGGGGTCTCATCTGGGAGCAACGCGATCTTCTTAAACCCGATGATTGATTGTGTTTCTGATTTTGGCCTGCTGAATTCCCTGTTCAGCATGGCCTGGATCTCTACGATCCTTGCGTACAGGTGGTCATTAGAATGCTGGATATACCACGTTAATGCATGATCCTACATCATGCTCACTAGCATAACCTTTTTAATATTATCATCCATGAAACTCTGTGCTTCCCATACTGCTCTTACCACGAACCATAATTTGTTTGGATCTTCATTCCCCACCCGTCTGAATATCGGTAGTTTGATTGCACTTGCTATACTGAACTGTGGTGGTGGGAGAAGTCGGGTGGGTGGAGATGGAGGTCAGGAGGATGAGATGGGTGGCAGCGCAAGTGGAGGTGGTAAACACGGAATATGCTACCTTATCAGACTGACCATGCTTCTCGGAGAAACTTTCACGAGCTCTTCCTTGCTTTCCCGTGAGCGTGAAATTAAGGGACTATTTTCCAACTCTTCACTACTTCCGCTTCTCTAGGTCTGCCCGCTTCGCGTAGTTCCAAACATTAATTTATTTGCATAACCTACTTTTCACACAATAGCATCTTAAAATCCAAGTGTTCAAAGATTTAATATACTTACCTCGCTGTCCCTTGAGAAAATGTCGTTCCACCTCACTGTAGTTGACAGTCGTGTCGACCACAAACTCAATGATAAATCCTCCTATTAGTCGGTCAAGCTAGTGGTCTACATCTGATGCTATCTTATCTCCTAATGCTTCTAGGATGCACACTAATTTGGGAGTCCACACTATTAGTCTGTAGACCCTACACCTTCCCTGGCTATATGGTACCTTCGCGATCCACTCATATAGCTGAGAAGGAAAGGATGCAAAGAAAATTTTGTTGCTTTCTATGTATAGGTAGCACTCCAATAATTGTTCCTTAGGTACTCAAGGATTTCTATTTTCCTGCCCCGCGAACTCGTGAATATTCTTGTCCACCCACTCTTCAATTTCTTTCCTTGTTGGAATCTAGTGGCATGACATCAGACATCCTCTATGTAGATCCCAGTCCTGGCAACGAAACCATTTGTTGGCTTGTGTGGGCCTGACCGAGGTTCAGAGGTTTTTTAGCTGAGCAAATCCTGGTACTACTGGCCCTTTCGGTGACAGTCCACAGAGCGCAAACTGAGGTCTCACCCGAAGTAGTATGGGAGGGTGCTAGAACTAGGTTTCCACACCCTGGGGATGTTTGCTGAGCTTCTGGGGGCAAGCGGTTTGACTTGTCGTTATGCACACTTGCTATACCTTCACAAATTGTGGTGCTACTTCTGCGTAGCCCTATTCGAGGCGCAACCCATATAATACCCAAGTTCCTTTCTATTTAATTTGTTATTATATGATTACTTGAGTTGTTTATGCAAGACTAAGGATTATTATAGCATATTCATAAAATCATATTAGTCCACGCGATGAATAAAATAGTATAAACGTAAAGAAGGCAAGGCACAACAGATACACAGAAATAGGAATCAACTTCTCTTTATTAATCTTCAACCGAGATTACAAACTCGACACAACCCTACGAACTAAGTTGCAGGGGTCCACGCACTTAGCTGTAGACTCTATTAGTCCTCTGCACACTCAGGTATAGAGCCTCTTCCTACTACTATGACCCAATACACTTTAGAATCCTACTCTAAGCTCAAACCATTCGTACTCTTCTCTCTTCTTCCTTTGCTCTCATTACAACTTAGAGCTTCACTCTATTTGTACAATCCCATGGTCCACGAACCATGGGTAGGCCGACATGACTTTACATTAATTTACAATATTTTATGTTGGACAACCCTATGACTTAACCTATACTTCGCGCTTCGTACCGGCAATTCATGGAGTCTGTTAGTGTCAGTCTTTGCAGCCTTCCTCCAGTGATCAAACATGCTCTTACAAGTGATTTTAAGGTGTCAAAATCCAATTTTGTCATTTCAGTGAGTCTTCAAGCAAAATTTGGTCACTAGGAATTAGGTCTAGGGTTTGCTTTCACTCCTTTCAAAGTTGCCCAAATGTCGGTCCATGTCACCATTCAGCTGAGTCTATCATCATTCATAAGGTTTTTATCATCATGTCAGGTTCCATTGGGTCATTTTACACCTTGTTCATGCCTCAGTTGCGCCTAGGCAAGGTTCATTCCCCTCTCCTAGGGTTTTGAAGGCAATTTCTCTTGAATGGTCAAATCATTAGAAAAACTTTGTATCCATATGTTCATACACCTTCTCCTATCATTCATGTACCTTATTAAACACTTCCCATCACTGAGATCCCCCAAATTCCTCATTTTTGCACAAACCCTAGTTTCTTGCCACAACTTGGCAATTTTCTAGGCTAGGCCTGTGTTTTTCCCTTTTGGACCCCTTCCCCTCACTCGATCTCTGAGATTCTACTTTCCCCTACTTCCTAACCTCCCTCCCTACTTCCAAAAATTTCCCCAAGAATTTAGAAGCCCCTTATCCCCTTCATTTTGCTTCATTTCGAAAAAATCCCTTGTTTCACACATCGGGATAAGTTTCATTCAAAAGATGTTCCAGAGCAATCAAAGATGAATTTTGAAAACATGAGAGAGGTTTCTATCCACAACGGGCCAAGGAAGAAAAACCTCCTTCCCTTTTTACACAGGTGTCATGGTTTTAGAGAAATGGCAACAATACAATCGCCACAAGAGAATTGATGCACCTCTGAAGTGACCTTGGAAAAATCAAGTTTTCTCCTAGCTGGGTTGGCAAAATAACTTTCTTGATGAGTCAAAGGATATCTATACAAACATATTTTCCAATGACCTATCATGAGCTCAATTTGGAGTTGCGGAAGGCAATCAAAAGTTGACTGCAATGGCACTCTGCCTTGAGGCAGCCTCATTTGGCACATTTTGACCAGTCTTGGGAGATTTGATTTTTAGCAAGGCAAATGAACTCCAAATTGAAAAATTCCAGCTGGGTTGGAAGTTAGACTCAAAGAAATTTCCAACGAGCTATCCTGCGCCCGATTGTGACACCGGAAAGGCCTCAAAAAGACTCCTTAAAAATGCACTATGTGGCGCGCGACGCACTGGGTGATGCACGTGATGCATTGATTTCGCGCAGCGGACTGGGCCCAAATCGCCAGTGTTAATTTACAAGCGCGTGGCCCATAGGGAGCGCGTGGCGCACTGGGTAAGGCATGCAGCGCTTATAGTTTGGAGCCTGAAACTAGTCCGAAAACTCATCAAATCGCCTCCTCTTCACATAAACTTGTCAGGTAGGCTCGCCTCCATTGCCTTTGCTTTGTTTTTAATGGTGAATGTGATGGGTTCATGAATGATTGCCGTGGAGATCATATTTTGAAAACCCTCCCTTTAAAATAAATTCAAAGGAAATTTGTTGTGGGGCCTTGAATTATTTCTTGGTGCCAAGGACTCTCCCGTTCCCCATTTCCCTTTTGTTTCCTCATTTCCTACCCCCCCATCAAACTCATTAATCCTACATTGCATTCCAATCCCAAAACTCCAAAACCCTAGCCCTTATAAAAATATCCCAACCCTATACAACAGTCCCACACCCTAAACCCTATTCCTATACATAAATCCCCAAACCTCGCACTCCTAAAACACAATCAAGTGACTGTCCTCATATTGCAGGCTTCAATTGATTGAACCATATCCTTACCCTCACTCCATAATACCTACTGTTCCATATTCCTCACAACTCCTCATTTCCCTTTGGCATATTTGGCACTTGAAGACAAAGACATCAAGCCTTCATTCCTCATTTTCAACAAATCAAACGTACATTTGGCATAGACTTTCAACACCATGGAGGCAGACACTGATACATTATATGACCAAGACAGTGACTTTACAACTGAAACTGCATGCACCGGGAGGGCACTAAAATGTCGAACAAAGGAGGATAGACTTCGAATCTTGGCCAAAGATTCTTTGGCTGAACATGGCACTTGATGAGGAACCTTCAGCCCAAATTTCAAGGAATTTGGAGAAAATTTCGTCAATTTTAAATTTTTGGCTTGCAAAATAGGTTTTTCAGCTCAACGCGTAGCGCGTCGACACGCACGCTTATGATTAGGGCACTCGCTGAAGGAAAAATTTATATTTTTGGGTTTGTCATGGTAAGTTATGCATGCTCAGCTATTGCCAAAGTATTTCATCAAATTCTAGATGATCAAAAGGGCCAAAAACACCATGAAAATCACCTTTCTGCCACCTTTTCCACCAGCAAGAAGTACTTCTGGGAGTATTAAGTTTTGGAGGGGCAAATGAGCTCCAAATTGGGAAATTCCACTTGGGCTGGATAACAGACATCCTGGGCTTTCCAACCAGCTATTGTGAGCTTGATTTGGATGTCGGGAAGTGCCCTAAAAGCAGGATGAAAGGCGCGCGGCGCATAGAGTTCAGGCGGATGGCGCATAGAGAGTTTTGGCCAATTTTTCATCTTTCAGCTCAGAAATTCGACTAGTTTGACTAGTTTTAATTTGTGATGTAATTTTTGCACAAACCCTAGTTTCTTGCCACAACTTGGCAATTTTCTAGGCTAGGCCTGTGTTTTTCCCTTTTGGACCCCTTCCCCTCACTCGATCTCTGAGATTCCACTTTCCCCTGCTTCCTAACATCCCTCCCTACTTCCAAACATTTCGCTAGGAATTTAGAAGCCACTTATCCCCTTCATTTCGACAAAATTCCTTGCTTCACACATCGGGAAAAGTTTCACTCAAAAGATGTTCTAGAGCAATCAAAGATGAATTTTGAAAAACTGAGAGAGGGTTTTGTCCACAACAGGCCAACGAAGAAAATCGTCCTTCACTTTTTACACAGGTGTCATGGTTTTAGAGAAATGTTAACAATACAATCGCCTTGGCAGAATTGATGCACCTCTGAAGTGACCTTGGGAAAATCACGTTTTCTCCTAGCTTGGTTGGCCAAATAACTTTTTTGATGAGTCAAAGGATAACTAGACAAAGAGATATTTCCAATGAGCTATCATGAGCTCAGTTTGGAGTTGAGGCAGGCATTCACAAGTTGACTGCAACAGCACTCTGCCTTGAGGCAGCCTCATTTGGCACATTTTGACCAGTCTTGGGAGATTTGATTTATGGCAATGTAAATGAACTCCAAATTAAAAAATTCGAGCTTATTTAGAAAGTAGACTTAAATACCTTTCCAACAAGCTATCTTGCGCCCACTTTGGACACCGGAAAGGCCTTCAAAAGCCTTCTGCAAAATGCCCTATGTGGCGTGCGACGCACTGGGTGATGCGTGCAACGCATTGAGTGCGCGCGGTGCACTGGGCTCAAATCGCCAGTGTTAATTTACAACTGCACGACGCATAGGGAGCACGTGGAGCACTAGGTAAGGCATGTGGTGCTTATAGTTTGGAGCCCAAAACTAGTTTGAAAACTCATCAAATCGCCTCCTCTTCACATAAACTTGTTAGGTAGGCTCGCCTCCATTGCCTTTGCTTTGTTTTTAATGGTGAATGTGATGGGTTCGTGAATGATTGCCATGGAGATCAGATTTTGAAAGCCCTCCCTTTAAAATACATTCAAAGGAAATTTTTTGTGGGGCCTTGAATTATTGCTTGGTCGCCAAGGACTCTCCCGTTCCCCATTTCCCTTTTGTTTCCTCATTTCCTACACCCCCATCAAACGCATTAATCCTACATTGCATTCAAATCCCAAAACTCCAAAACCCTAGCCCTTATAAAAATATCCCAACCCTATACAACAGTCCCACACCCTAAACCCTATTCCTATACATAAATCCCCAAACTTCACACTCCTAAAACACAACCAAGTGACTGTCCTCATATTGCAGGCTTTAATTGATTGAACCATATCCTTACCCTCACTCCATAATACCTACTGTTCCATATTCCTCACAGCTCCTCATGTCCCTTTGGCATATTTGGAACTTGAAGACAAAGACATCAAGCCTTCATTCCTCATTTTCAACAAATCAAACATACATTTGGCATAGACTTTCAACACCATGGAGGCAGACACCGATACATTATATGACCAAGACAGTGACAACTGAAACTGCATGCACCAGGAGGGCACTAAAATGTCGAAAAATGGAGGATAGACTTCGAATATTGGCCGAAGCTTATTTGGCTGAACATGGCACTTGATGAGGCTCCTTCAGCCCAAATTTCAAGGAATTTGGAGAAAATTTTTTCAATTTTAAATTTTTGGCTTGCAAAACAGGTTTTTCAGCTCAACGCGTAGCGCGTAGACGCGTGCGCTTATGATTGGGACACTTGCTGAAGGAAAACTTTATATTTTTGGGTTTTAAAGGTAAGTTATGCATGCTCAGCTATTTCCAAAGCATTTCATCAAATTCTAGATGATCAAAAGGGCCAAAAACACCATGAAAATCACCTTTCTGCCACCTTTTGCACCAGCAGGAAGTACTTCTGGGAGAATGAAGTTTTGGAGGGGAAATGAGCTCCAAATTGGGAAATTCCACTTGGGCTGGATAGTAGACATCCAGGGATTTCAAACCAGCTATTGTGAGCTTGATTGGGATGTCAGTAAGTGCCCAAAAAGCAGGATAAAAGGCGCGCGGCGCATAGAGCTCAGGCGTGCGGCACATAGAGATGTTTGGCCAATTTTTCATCTTTCAGCTCAGAAATTCGGCCAGTTTGACTAGTTTTGATTTGTGATGTAATTTTTGACTTCTCTTGATGTAATTGATTGAACATGATGTAATTTTGGCACATTTTTACCTGTTCTAGAGGATTCATTCACTAAAAGGTGAAAATTAAATGAATGAATCAGTTTCCTAGGATATAGGGGTAAGTTGTTTGACTACCTAGATTTTAGTTCCTTATTTAGAATTAGATCAAATAGCTCCTAGAATGATGAGCTCGACCCCTAGAGGAAAGGAAAGGGGTTAGAATGGTCTATATGATGTAATTTCTCAGTCATTTTCAGAGGTTGGAGAGGTTGGACTCTTGGGAAAAGCTTGACACCCTATTGTACATATTTTCTACATCTTGGCAAAGGAAAGACCAGGGTTTTGCTGCACTGTTTGGGATTCATGTGGCTTTATGTGTTGATGGTGTGCTTCTTTCAGTATTTGTAAGTTGTTAGGTGTATCATTTTCCTTCTCTCATTTTCTGCAATTGAACAAATGAAGTGTTAAGGTAGAATCCATAATTTGTTATGCTCTGCCTTTAAGTTTGTTTGATTTTCCATGTTTTCATCTGTTTATGGAGAATCCTTGAAAACTTCTTGCACTCCTTAACTTATCACCAGTCAGATCTAGCCATTCATTCTCTTTAAAAGAATCAAGACAATCGCCTTCCTTGCCCCAATCAGACCTCTGCAAAAACTGTGTCTCATCCCCACACCCAAAATTACCTTTCCCTTTGATTCAACAAAAACCCCAAAAATGAATTTCAAACTCCTTGTATTTCATACATAGCCTAAAATTAATTACCAATTTAGTCATCTCGAGCCTCATTGATTACCTTTTGTCGAGATTGACCTGGAGAGAGCCCTCTCCTGTCCCCGTAGGGCTAGCTACGAGGCTGAGTGTGGTTTGATGTGGCCTTGAGTTTTACCTTATTTCAGCCTAAGGTAAATTTGAGCGCTAACAGAGTCTTACAAAACCATTGACCAAAACTTGAGCTTTCAGCCCCAAAACATGTTGTGGGGGCATTCCATGCCCAACATAGGGTCCACACACTTTCAGCATGTTTAGTTAAACTAATTGGGGATTAGTTTAGATGTTTCATCAGGCATGTTTTTGCAAAGAGAAAGGGTTTTTCAATTTAGGATAAGTTGATTTATAGGTTTTTTGATTAGGAAAAGGGGAAAATGACTTTTACAACAAGAGGGGGGGGGGGGAAGGGGTTTTTACCTAGGAGGAGGGATTTATGGCCCATGATGATGATTTTAACCAGGGGGAACAGATCTTAAAGGGAATTTCCAGTGGAAAATATGGGATAATAAATAAGGATAAAAATGGAGGGGAAAAGAGGTATTTCAAGGGATGATGCGGAAAGTAATAAACATGAGAGGCAGAAGCTTGTGAAAGGAGGGGGAGTTAGTTAAGATCACCTTTGATTAGTTTTGTACTTTGATTAATGTACCTTTGCTTAGCTTTTTACTTTGATGAACGTACTTGCACATTATGATTTGAGCATGTAAAATGTGCTTAATATTTTGACCACATAGTCCATTCTGAAGCTTCTTCTACTTACCCTTTCTTACCCTAACATTTTTTCTTCTTCTGCATGGGTGCACTTTAACTAGAAAACCCTTTATTACGTTATTTTTTATTTGAATAAAACTATCTAAATCTAACCTTATTTCTTCCAATGGATTAGATTAAATTGTTGAGCTCATTTTTATTTCTCTACCTATATATTAATCTTCCAAGATTAATCAGTGTGGCTAAAGTTTATTCTCAATATATAACATGAAATTTAAAACATGAAATAGTCAAGATTACACTATTTGACTATCATGGATTATAGCATTTTAACAAGCTCCACACAATAATTATTTTGCATAAAAAGTAAATAGTAGTGGCATTTGGACTTCCACACTTTCATGGTCTGTTTTATTTTGGGGTTCATATATATATATTTTTTTCAATTTTTCTTTATTTTTTCAATTTTGTTTCTTTTTGTCCTTTGATTATTCTTTTAGGACATACCCTCTTTTTATTTTTTAAATATGGAAAATATTTGCTGAAATCAAAGTATGTACATATTACAAGCCTAAGAAAAGGTCAATTCAAAATTATGACACTTATTTGTATAGGAACCTAATAGCGGCTCCACTTGGGGATGACATCTTTTGGAAGATGTCAAGAACTTTGAAGATCAATGGCCTTGAAATGATTGTCTATGACTTAACTTGCGAATGGTTTTAATTTTAACTCTATGATGTTATACCTTAATAACTTTAGATTTTACTCTAAAATTTATACAATAATCATCCAATCCAAACTAGACTTTGTCAATAAGGTATGTACAATGGAAAATGATAACTAGTAACATGTTGTTTAACCTGATAGAAATTAATGTTTTAGCATTCGACCATTCACTGGCCCTCCTTTTGCATATGTACCATCAAGTTCTCTTAGGAAGAAAGAATTATTACGTCTATATGCATAAATGACATAAGGGACTTTCCATAGGAAATACAATTTCCCTTGTTTACCTTTATCTTCTCTCCTTGAGTCCCACTTGAGCACTTTGTCACCAATGTAGAAATCTTCATCCTTGGTTCTTTTGTCAAATAACTTTTTATTTTTTTCTTGTACAATTTGCGATCTGACATAGACCTCCTCACGGGTTTTTTGCAGATGAATAGTTTGATTGATTCTTCTTTGAATACTGTTTGGTTCAACTTGCATCTCTTGAAGTATTTTCATTACTGGAGCTCCCAAGGAGGATGGAAAAATAACTTCCATCCCATATACAAGTTGATAGGGAGAAGTACCTATTGATCTCTTTGTAGTTAATTGGTCTGCCCATAAGGCATCGACTAACTTTTTATTCCATGTTTTCTTGTTCTCTTCTAGTAATTTCTTGATAATATTTACTAGGCTTTTGTTCGAGGATTCTGCTAATTCATTACCTTGAGGGTAATAGGCTATGGAATGGCCAAGCATGATATGGTATTTAATGCAGAAATCTATCATTGTCTTGGATTTAAAGGCTACTGCATTATCAGTAATGAGCTTAGTTGGGCATCGAAATCTTGATAGAATATTGGCTTCAAGGAAGGTTATGATTACAGTATCTATGGCTTGCCTTGAAGGTATGGCCTCTATCCATTTTGTAAAGTAGTATGTGCCAGTGAGGATCCATTTGTGCTGGGCAGAGGAGGGTGGGTGAATTTCACCAATGATGTCTAAACCCCATTATTGAAAAGGTATTTCTGTAGAGATAGGTTTGAGGGGTAAAGGTAAGAGCTTTCTCTTCCCCTCAAATATTTGGCATTTGTGATAGGAGGTCACATAATTTTTTACATCAACAAATAAGGTAGGCTAGTAAAAGCCAGCTCTACGGATTTTATTTGTCGTAGTCTTCCAGTAAAGGTGTCGTCCATAGTCACTTGCATGAAACTCTTCCATAACTTTATAAGATACATCTTTTAATAAAAAGTTAAGAAGAATACCTTCATTAACATTCCAGAACAAAGCATTATCTAATATACAAAATTTCAATTATTTCATCTTCAAGAACCTACTTTCGGTTCTAGATAATTTAGGAGGAGCTTGTAAATTTAGTAAAATATAAATAATATCAGCATACCAAGGTGAATCACGAAAGGCTTGGCTGACACGTGGAGTCCCCATCTCCTCTTCATTATCTATAGTTGCAATAAAGTTTATATCTAGGGCCTGACAGTTTGATTCACCCATGAGTTTGGCTAAACCTTGGCCCTTGATTAAATTAGTAGGTTTGATTTCTATATCATACTCTAAAATAGTGGCAGTACACTTTCCCCTTTTTCCATTAGGACCATCCTGAGTTAGGATGTCCTTAACGACTGAATTAGGAACGTAGGCCACTATATGAGAATATAATATGTATACCCTAAAGTCCTTAATGGCTTTGACTAAAGCCAAAGCTTGTTTTTCCATTATATTATATTTCAGGGTGGCATCTCTAAGTGCTTTGCTAAAGAAAGAAATGGGTTGTTCATAGCCCTGGTCATTTTTCTGCAACAAAACAACAACAATTGTATGCTCAGAAGAAAAGGAAAATAGGATGAAATCTCTGTCAAATTTAGGGATGATTAACACAAGTGTTTTGGTCAAGGCTAGTTTTTTGTCTTCAAAATATTTTTTAGCCTCAACAGTCAATTTTATGGTGGAATCCTTTTTCAGCATGTTATTTAATGATGTAATTAGTTCTTCTAAATTAGATATAAATATTCTAAGAAAATTAATTTTACCTAAGAAAGCTTGTAACTCTTTAATGTTGCTAGGGTGTTTTATTTGTAGGATGACTTCTATTCTAGTAGGGTCTATCCTTATACCATCTTTTGAAATTATGTGACCTAACAACTTTCCTTCTTCTAACTCGAACAATGATTTTTTGGGGTTTAAGGAAATACCAAATTTCTTGCATTTAATAAAAACTTGATTTAAATGATTTGGATGCTCGTTGTCAGATTTTGAAAATACAATAATATCATATAGATAAATTACAAGGAAGTCATGGATTTCTTTCATGAAATCTATATCTATAGCCCTCTAGAAAGTGGCTCTTGCATTCATTAGTTCAAAAGGCATTTGTACATGCATAAATGTGCCCCAAGGAGTAGTAAAGGCAGTTTTGGGTTGGTCATCAGGATGTACCAAGATTTGATTGTAACCAAAAAATTCTTGGCATTATGTTTCTGGTATGGTTATATGTTACAGATGTTGTACTTGATGGCAACACCCATGGCATGGCTCCCAATATGATGAGAATTAAGAAGTACGCAGGAGAAAAGTTCACGGAATTTTATGCAGAGAAAAGTTTATAAAATTTTATTTCATGTGGAGAAACGTTCACGGAATTTTATGCAGAGAAAAGTTTATTTCATGT
>APFE031624445.1:0-13859 GCA_000404065.3 Pinus taeda | reverse complement strand
GGGGAGTTACTTGCACCCTTCAAACCCCCTGTGACCCCCATGCTATGCAATCGGCGCAACGAAAGGGGGGCTCTGCCCCTCCTCTAACCCCTTTGTTAACTATGTGGGCTAGTCGTGGAAAGAATATAACACAACCCAACATTCTCCCACTTGTTGTTTTCTTTCCACAGGGGGCCACAAGAGAGCTTAGTCATTTATCCAACCCTATAATGCCTATTGTTTCTCTACACCAAGAGAACTTCTCAGAGCTCACATATTTTTTCAATGCATCTGCAGTGTTCTTCAAAATGTCCACCTTTACCAACAACACCTTTTTGTCTTCTATCTTTTCCCTCACAAAGTGATACTGAACATCAATGTGCTTTCTCCTTGAATGATATGCAAGGTTCTTTGCCATGAAAATTTCACTTTGGTTGTCAAAGTCTATCCTTATAGCTCCCTGTACTAGCACCATACTTGAACACAATCTCTGCAACCGAACTACTTCCTTTCTTGCATGAATGGCTGCCATGTATTCTGCCTCGTGTAGTTGATAGTGCCACTACAGATTGTTTCTTACTCATCCAACTAACTGCACCTCCAAATAGGTTAAACACATACCCACTTGTAGATCTTCTCTGATCCAGATCTCTAGCCCAGTCTTCATCAAAAAAGCCACAAATATCCAACACTTTGTCCAATCCTGGTCTTCCTTAGTAGCACAAACCATAATCACCAGTGCCACACAAATACCTGAAAACTCGCTTCACCGTTGTCTAGTGCTTCTTCCCTGGTTTTGACATAAACCTGCTCAATACTCCCACTGCATGTCCAATGTCTGGTCTAGTACAAACCATTTCATACATCATGCTACCTAATGCACTTGTATATGGAACACGGGACATGTCCTCTTCCTCTTCTTGTGACTTGGGACACTGTTTAGTAGATAACTTCACACCTACAGGAATAGGAACCTTCACCGGTTTCCTATCCTAAATATTAAACCTCTGCAGTATTGTCTTGACATACCTCCTTTGGTTTAATCAGAGCTTCCTCTTTGCTCAATCTCTTTTAATTTCCATTCCCAAATTATAGTTTGCGGCACCAAGATCTTTCATGTCAAATTTGGAGGACAATTGGGTCTTCAAATCCTGTATAATTTCTTTGTCATTTCCAACCAACAACATATCATCCACATACAAGACCAGATAAATAAAATGGTCACCAATTAATTTAAAAAAAACACAGTGATCTTCTTTACTTCTGGTGAAGCCAAGTCCCCATATAAATGTATCAAATTTCTGATACCACATCCTTGGTGATTGTTTTAACCCATATAAAGACTTTTTTAACTTGCATACTAGTTCTTTCTTACCTTTCACTACGAAACCTTTAGGTTGCTTCATGTAGATCTCCTTTTCCAGATCCCCGTGAAGAAATGTTTTCTTCACATCCATCTGTTCCACCTAAAAATCAAAAGCAGTAGCAACAGATAAAAGTAATATAATAGAAGTTACCTTGGCAACAGGAGAAAAAATATCACCAAAATCAATTCTCGACACCTAGGAATAACCTTTTGCTACCAACCGAGCTTTGTATTTCTCCACCGTTCCTTCTGCATTTGTCTTCTTCTAGAACACCCATTTGTTGCCAATGGGTTTCCTTCCAACCGACAACTCCACCAGATCCCAGGCCTCATTTTTGTGCAAAGATGCCATTTCATCAACCATAGCCTCTTTCTAGAGTTTTCCATCCTTTGAATCTAATGCTTCCTTCATAGTTGTAGGATCAACATCAGTAATAGATAAAGCAAAATTTGAATAGAAAGCAGATGGACTATACCTTTCTGGCTGCATTCTTTCTCGAACTAATCTTCTCACACCCGGAGTTTGTCGCTCTTCATCTTCTGATTCCTCCTCTGTTGTAGAGTCTAATTCTTCCTCTCATTCTTGATTCTCTCTAGAGACCACAATATTTTCTACTCCACTTTCAAGAAACACAGAGCTATTGCACCCATCAACAATAGTTCTACCTTGTAGCTTTTACAAAATTCCAACCCGAACTCCCTACTTCAATACCAATGCTCCCCGAACCATCTTGCAGGTATCCTTCTCGAACATTGTTTTTACACCTACATCATCCATCTTGCTTATAAAATTAGATTTATGGCCAATGCAGGAATATCCAAAACACCCAGAAGTATTCTAACGCTTCCACCTTGCAACTTCAACTTTACTTTTCCACAACCAATGATTCTAGCCTTCCTATCATCCCCCAAGAAGACATCACCACCATCATATTTATCATACTCACAAAACCACTCTCTATGGGGAGTGATCTGAAAGGATGCACCTGAATCAATCAAACATGCCTCATGATCTACATGTGTACTTGAAGAATCCAAGTACACATCCCCACCTTCATCTGAGGTGGTTTTGGCCTCTGCAGAAAGAGCATCATTGGATCCCTTTCCTTTGTTAGGAGCTTTAGATTTATAGTCCCTTTTATAGTGTCCTTCCTTTCCGCATTTCTAGCACACCACCTTTACAGGTTTTCTTGGATATTTAGATCTACCTCTAGATTTAGATCTCCCACTTGATGACTCATTTTTATTTCTATCCTGGGACCGTCCTCGCACAGACAAGGAATCACCATTCTAGCTCTCTGTCTTTTTCCGTCTCATCTCCTCCGTCAACAAGGATGAGACTATTTCATCAAACTGCAAGGCAGTTGCATTTCTACCTATTGTAATAATCAGACTACACCACGAATCTGGTAGAGAACACAACAAACTGATGCACTTATCTTCATATGAAATTTTAATATCAATATATAATAATTGACTTACCACAGTATTAAATGCGTTCAAATGTTCTGTCACCGAGTCTCCATCTTTCATCCTCAAGTTATACAACTTTTTCCGTAGGAATAGTTTATTCACCAAAGACTTAGATTGGTACAAAGTCCCTAACTTATCCCACAAAGCCTTCGCCATAGCTTCCCCTGATACATTTAGCAATACTGAATCTGAGACACACAATCATATTATGCTCTTAGCCTTCCAATCCAAATTCTTCCATTCTTCATCGGACACTCCCGTTGGTTTAGTACCCAGATCTACCACGATCCACTGATCTTTATCCACTAACAGATCATCCATCTTATGTTTCCATAACTCAAAACTCTGACCATTAAATCTCTTGATCTCTACCTTTCCACTGCTAACCATCTTCTTTGACCACTAGAATCGATCCCGAGATCTCCCACTGAATAGGGTCTACTACAGGCTCGAGCAAAAACCCTTGGCAACAAAGGTGTCCACTTGAAGCCAAAACATCTCTGATACCAAATGTAGGTTTAAACCCCATACAAAAATTACCTGCATATGAATTCTAAAACACAGAAAATAAACAATGCGAGAGCATAACACATAAACCGAGACTACCAGATTGATTTTTCAATATGTTCCTTTCAATGTTACAATACATATTTATACATGCTGAAGCACCCAATACCATGGATCAAAAACCAACGCGTCCAAAACCATGTGTGAAAATCATGTACAAAAGCATGGGTAGGTCTGCCCAACCTAATATAGGGTCCAAAAAACAAAATTTTCTAGGGCACTACCTTAGACCCCATAGAGGGGGGTTACTTGCACCCCTCAAACCCCTTGTGACCCCCCCACTATGCAAATGGCGCAACGAAAGGCCTATAACCCCTTGGTTAACTACGTGGGCTAGTCGTGGAAAGAATATAACACAACACAACATGGTATAATGTCGAAGTTTCTGAACTTAATGTACTAGTCCTAAGGCCATTTTGTTTTCTAGTTCATACCTCAATGCAGGCCTAGATAGGTTCTTATTTATGTAATAAATTACATGATCCTTGTTATCTGGTCCATTCTGGACTAATACCCCAGCGATGGCTACATCTGATGTTGATAGATATAGGGTATAGTCTTTATTGTGGTTCGGCGTGCTAACCAAAGAAGGTTGAGATAATGCATCTTTTAAAGCTTCAAATGATTTTTTAGCCTAACCATCACAATGGAAGGGAATATCCGAAAGAAGGAGGCATAGAAAGCCTTGCACGTAAGTAGCGTAATTGGCAACAAAGTGTTGTAAGAAATTGGCCTTACCCTGCAATATTTGTAATTGTTTCAATGTTCTTGGAGGTGGTACTTCCTTAATGGCTTGGACTTTGAGAGGGTAGTCTCTAATACCTTGATAGGAAACTATAAATCCTAGTAGTCTTCTGACATTGACACAAAACGCACACTTGAGAGGGTTCAAGTGTAGGTTATATTGTCAACATCTTTGAAAAAACACACGAAGATCCTCCAACTGGTTAGCATGCCATATCATGATGTTAACCAGTTATCATCATCACATACTATGGGCAATGTCACCACCCACACTATCTATTCAGTTAGTACTAGTCTAATGTACAATATTTGCACCAGTACCTCTAATAGTGTTGAGGCATGTCATAAGTTACAAACGTTTTGAAACCTTCGGATTCAATGTCAACCTCCTATTGAGAAAGATACTTTTTCCCCTTGTACACCAACAAGGCCACAAGGACTTCCTCCCACTCATTATCAACCAAGGTGTTGGCATAAATCCTGATTTTTTTTCTTTTCAAAATGTTTACCATCGTTAGAAACCAACTCCTTAGGAACATTGAACCATGTTATGAGAGGGTTAAAGAAAAACTTTGTAGCAGTTTCTGTGGTTTTATTATATGTGGGCATTGCTTCTTCCCATTTAGTGAATAGTCGACGACAACCACAATGTACTTATGGTTTCTAGATGATGGGGGGTTACAGGTCATGAAGTATATGCCCCATTTGTAGAAGGGGTCAGCAACAATGACTGGATGTAGGGAAGAGGGGGGTCTTGCGCCTTATGAGCATATCGTTGGCACCACTCACATATTTTGACTACTTGTA
Source organism: Pinus taeda (assembly GCA_000404065.3). Classification (NCBI taxonomy): domain Eukaryota; kingdom Viridiplantae; phylum Streptophyta; class Pinopsida; order Pinales; family Pinaceae; genus Pinus; species Pinus taeda. The sequence goes on along the minus strand of APFE031624445.1, from coordinate 8,923 downwards.
TGAAATCATGGAAAAGGGTGGGCTAGAAATAACAAGCACATGGGATTTTTTGAGTGATGGCCATCCTCGAGCGGTGGTCACTGCAAGTCCCACTATGATAATCATTTAAGACTTCCTCAACTTGTACATGAGTGAGGCACTAACAAAGGATAGTTTTGATGCCCTGTTGATTGAGGACATCCACCAAAAGAAGGTAATGGGGGGAATGGTGTTGTGTGCACCTCTCATCATCATGAGTAAGATGTGGTTTTAACCTTTTCGTTCTTAAAAAGAGGAGGACATCACCGTACCAAGGGTTTTCCGTTGATACTAAAAATAGGTTTTCATTGGGAAGGGAATAACATCATTAATGGGAGATTAGTGATCAATGTGGAGAGGATGAGCACCTTTTGCTTTTAGGAGAATTAAACTGTAGTTGAATTATTACAGTATAAAAATTCATCTGGCGTGTTTGTGGTTCATCATAAGGTGAGTGAGAAGATATCACATGGGGTTAATAGCTGCTATTACGGTAGTGTTCTGAAGAATGATATAATGTCGAAGCTTCCGAACTTAATGTACTAGGGCTAAGGCCATTTTGTTTTCTAGTTCATACTTCAATGCAGGCCCAGATAGGTACTTATTGACGTAATAAATTACATGCTCTTTGTTATCTGGTCCATTTTGGATTTATACCCCAGTGATGGCTACATCTGATGTTGATAGATATAGGGTATAGTCTTTATTGTGGTTGGGTGTGCTAATGAAAGAGGGTTAAGATAATGCATCTTTTAAAGGTTTAGTTGATTTTTGAGTTTGACCATCACAATGGAAGGGAATATCCTAACGAAGGAGGCATAGAAAGCCTTGCACATAAGTAGCATAATTGGGGACAAAGTGTCATAAGAAATTGGCCTTACCCTTCAATATTTGTAACTGTTTCAATGTTCTTGGAGGTGGTACTTCCTTAATGGCTTGGACTTTGAGAGGGTAGTCTCTAATACCTTGATAGGAAACTATAAATCCTAGTAGTCTTCTGACATTGACACAAAACGCACACTTGAGAGGGTTCAAGTGTAGGTTATATTGTCAACATCTTTGAAAAAACACACGAAGATCCTCCAACTGGTTAGCATGCCATATCATGATGTTAACCAGTTATCATCATCACATACTATGGGCAATGTCACCACCCACACTATCTATTCAGTTAGTACTAGTCTAATGTACAATATTTGCACTAGTACCTCTAATAGTGTTGAGGCATGTCATAAGTTACAAACGTTTTGAAACCTTCGGATTCAATGTCAACCTCCTATTGAGAAAGATACTTTTTCCCCTTGTACACCAACAAGGCCACAAGGACTTCCTCCCACTCATTATCAACCAAGGTGTTGGCATAAATCCTGATTTTTTTTCTTTTCAAAATGTTTACCATCGTTAGAAACCAACTCCTTAGGAACATTGAACCATGTTATGAGAGGGTTAAAGAAAAACTTTGTAGCAGTTTCTGTGGTTTTATTATATGTGGGCATTGCTTCTTCCCATTTAGTGAATAGTCGACGACAACCACAATGTACTTATGGTTTCTAGATGATGGGGGGTTACAGGTCATGAAGTATATGCCCCATTTGTAGAAGGGGTCAGCAACAATGACTGGATGTAGGGAAGAGGGGGGTCTTGCGCCTTATGAGCATATCGTTGGCACCACTCACATATTTTGACTACTTGTATGAAATCATGGAAAAGGGTGGGCTAGAAATAACAAGCACATGGGATTTTTTGAGTGATGGCCATCCTCGAGCGGTGGTCACTGCAAGTCCCACTATGATAATCATTTAAGACTTCCTCAACTTGTACATGAGTGAGGCACTAACAAAGGATAGTTTTGATGCCCTGTTGATTGAGGACATCCACCAAAAGAAGGTAATGGGGGGAATGGTGTTGTGTGCACCTCTCATCATCATGAGTAAGATGTGGTTTTAACCTTTTCGTTCTTAAAAAGAGGAGGACATCACCGTACCAAGGGTTTTCCGTTGATACTAAAAATAGGTTTTCATTGGGAAGGGAATAACATCATTAATGGGAGATTAGTGATCAATGTGGAGAGGATGAGCACCTTTTGCTTTTAGGAGAATTAAACTGTAGTTGAATTATTACAGTATAAAAATTCATCTGGCGTGTTTGTGGTTCATCATAAGGTGAGTGAGAAGATATCACATGGGGTTAATAGCTGCTATTACGGTAGTGTTCTGAAGAATGATATAATGTCGAAGCTTCCGAACTTAATGTACTAGGGCTAAGGCCATTTTGTTTTCTAGTTCATACTTCAATGCAGGCCCAGATAGGTACTTATTGACGTAATAAATTACATGCTCTTTGTTATCTGGTCCATTTTGGATTTATACCCCAGTGATGGCTACATCTGATGTTGATAGATATAGGGTATAGTCTTTATTGTGGTTGGGTGTGCTAATGAAAGAGGGTTAAGATAATGCATCTTTTAAAGGTTTAGTTGATTTTTGAGTTTGACCATCACAATGGAAGGGAATATCCTAACGAAGGAGGCATAGAAAGCCTTGCACATAAGTAGCATAATTGGGGACAAAGTGTCATAAGAAATTGGCCTTACCCTTCAATATTTGTAACTGTTTCAATGTTCTTGGAGGTGGTACTTCCTTAATGGCTTGGACTTTGAGAGGGTAGTCTCTAATACCTTGATAGGAAACTATAAATCCTAGTAGTCTTCTGACATTGACACAAAACGCACACTTGAGAGGGTTCAAGTGTAGGTTATATTGTCAACATCTTTGAAAAAACACACGAAGATCCTCCAACTGGTTAGCATGCCATATCATGATGTTAACCAGTTATCATCATCACATACTATGGGCAATGTCACCACCCACACTATCTATTCAGTTAGTACTAGTCTAATGTACAATATTTGCACTAGTACCTCTAATAGTGTTGAGGCATGTCATAAGTTACAAACGTTTTGAAACCTTCGGATTCAATGTCAACCTCCTATTGAGAAAGATACTTTTTCCCCTTGTACACCAACAAGGCCACAAGGACTTCCTCCCACTCATTATCAACCAAGGTGTTGGCATAAATCCTGATTTTTTTTCTTTTCAAAATGTTTACCATCGTTAGAAACCAACTCCTTAGGAACATTGAACCATGTTATGAGAGGGTTAAAGAAAAACTTTGTAGCAGTTTCTGTGGTTTTATTATATGTGGGCATTGCTTCTTCCCATTTAGTGAATAGTCGACGACAACCACAATGTACTTATGGTTTCTAGATGATGGGGGGTTACAGGTCATGAAGTATATGCCCCATTTGTAGAAGGGGTCAGCAACAATGACTGGATGTAGGGAAGAGGGGGGTCTTGCGCCTTATGAGCATATCGTTGGCACCACTCACATATTTTGACTACTTGTATGAAATCATGGAAAAGGGTGGGCTAGAAATAACAAGCACATGGGATTTTTTGAGTGATGGCCATCCTCGAGCGGTGGTCACTGCAAGTCCCACTATGATAATCATTTAAGACTTCCTCAACTTGTACATGAGTGAGGCACTAACAAAGGATAGTTTTGATGCCCTGTTGATTGAGGACATCCACCAAAAGAAGGTAATGGGGGGAATGGTGTTGTGTGCACCTCTCATCATCATGAGTAAGATGTGGTTTTAACCTTTTCGTTCTTAAAAAGAGGAGGACATCACCGTACCAAGGGTTTTCCGTTGATACTAAAAATAGGTTTTCATTGGGAAGGGAATAACATCATTAATGGGAGATTAGTGATCAATGTGGAGAGGATGAGCACCTTTTGCTTTTAGGAGAATTAAACTGTAGTTGAATTATTACAGTATAAAAATTCATCTGGCGTGTTTGTGGTTCATCATAAGGTGAGTGAGAAGATATCACATGGGGTTAATAGCTGCTATTACGGTAGTGTTCTGAAGAATGATATAATGTCGAAGCTTCCGAACTTAATGTACTAGGGCTAAGGCCATTTTGTTTTCTAGTTCATACTTCAATGCAGGCCCAGATAGGTACTTATTGACGTAATAAATTACATGCTCTTTGTTATCTGGTCCATTTTGGATTTATACCCCAGTGATGGCTACATCTGATGTTGATAGATATAGGGTATAGTCTTTATTGTGGTTGGGTGTGCTAATGAAAGAGGGTTAAGATAATGCATCTTTTAAAGGTTTAGTTGATTTTTGAGTTTGACCATCACAATGGAAGGGAATATCCTAACGAAGGAGGCATAGAAAGCCTTGCACATAAGTAGCATAATTGGGGACAAAGTGTCATAAGAAATTGGCCTTACCCTTCAATATTTGTAACTGTTTCAATGTTCTTGGAGGTGGTACTTCCTTAATGGCTTGGACTTTGAGACGGTAGTCTCTAATACCTTGATAGGAAACTATAAATCCTAGTAGTCTTCCAACATTGACACAAAACACACACTTGAGAGGGTTCAAGTGTAAGTTATGTTGTCAACATATTTGAAAAACCACACGAAGATCCTCCAAATGGTTAACATTGCTCATAATATGAGATGATGATGCCTGGTTGACATCACGATTAAAAAGTCGATTTTTTTTGGCATTGTACACATTATTCAAATTTTATCCTATTTATGAACTCAATATCAAGTCATATTACATGTCCTAAATGTTATGTTATCTGAATATCAATGCCTCTTTTATTATAAAACATCACATCTCAACGACTGTAAGAAAATCAAAAAGGGAAAAAGATTTTCTTATCATTGATAAATACTTGTGATGTATTCATATTTTTATTATCTTCTTTTATGTCTTATTTAACTTATTTTCATCAATAAAATACCAAAACATAACTGCACGAAGATCAAACAACAAAGAACATAGTGTGTAGGCTCTCAGCCAGGGAAAAACCCCTCTCTTAGGGGAAAACCCAACCAAAAATTCTATTCTTCTTGTAGAACCAATTCAAAGTGAGATAATAAATCTCTCTATACAAACAACAAGTCCTCCAACCACCACGTCAACCTTCCAATCAGACTTCTTCAATCAAGTGAAAGATGTCCAAGTCAACAAGCTTTTTACCATAAAAGTCAACTCAAGTCAATGCAAATATGCTCCAAAGAAGGTCTCAACCTTCCTTCTTGTGTTTACAATTTTGGTTTGTACCTTCATCCCTGCAACTTGTTCTTGTGTCTTTGGATTCTCACACGTCTGGACTGTTACAAGGTAGATTCGGTCCTTCTTCCTTCTTCGCTTGGATTCTTCTTCTTGGTAATGGTAAAGTCCTTGCTTTATATCTTTTTTTGCACTTTTTTCTTCACATGAAACTTCAAATTGAACTTCACTTATATGAATGCTACAATAGGTCAAATACTTTTCTAAGATATAGTCTTCAAGACAGGAAGAATTCCTTTGTTGATGTCGACTTTATAAGAGATGAGGTTGACTTGGTGGAGGAGGCATAACTTATAATTTTGACACAAATGCCTTTTTCTTTCTTGATACAAAAATCCCAAGAAGGGTCTATTACATGATTACAAGGACTATGAATCATAACACAACCCTAGAAGAACTCAATGGGTTCTTTGACCTATAAACATAACAAATTGAGCATGAAACCCATGCTTAGAGAAAAAAAATCTTTGATATTTACAATGATTTTCTTTTCTTATTTTTACAAATACATAAGAATTACTTCGTCTCATGAGTCAAACAACAATTATAAAGATCGATACTAGTTACATTTTCAACACTCCCTCTTAACTAGGGAGGTATTCATAATTGTTCAACTAGTATAATGATGACCTAAAATTGAAATGTTCCAATAAGAGTACAATGACATATACAATGCTAGATACCATCTAGGCCAAAACTGCCAAGGTATCAACTCAACTCATCAAAGATCTAGGTTTCATCTGCTAAGGCACTAATTCAAGGACTAAAGTGTCATCACCAAGACACTAATTCAAGGATCCAAGTGTCATCTCCAAGGCATTGATTGAACAATGTAAGTGCCCTATCAAGGCATTAATTCAAGGATCCAAGTGTCATATAGCCTACCTACTGTTAGTGTTAGTCTTTGCAGCCTTCAACCAGTGATCAAAATATGCTCTTATAAAGTGGTGTTGGGGTGTCAAAGTCAAATTTTGTCATTTCAATGAATCTTCAAGTAAAATTTGGTCACTAGGTATTAGGTCTAGGATTTGTTTTCACTCCTTCCAAAGTTTTCCAAGTATTGGTCCATGTCACCATTCCGCTGAGTGTACCATCATTTAAAGAGTTATGCTTTTCCTAGGGGAACTCAATGGAGGAAAGACTTACATTTTTGGATTTTGGGTAGTGAGGACATGCACCCTAGGAATTTTCAGAATTTTTTGAGCAAAACTAGTCCACTAGAAGGTCCAAAAACACTCCAAAATTGACCTTTCTGCCAATTTTTGGACACACAGAAGTAGCCTTGGTAGAATTAATTTTTGAGGGGTCAGATGAGCTCCAAATCAAGTAGTTCTAGGTGTTCCAGAAAATTGACTTGAATACCTTTCCAATAAGCTATCATGAGCTCAATGTGGATGATGGGAAGGCCTCCAAAAGCGGCTTGAAAGTGGTGCTACGTGTAGGACTAGAGGCACTATTTGTAGAGTAGTGCATTGCGCGTAGAGCAAATTTTGCTTAGGATGCCTATTTTGCCAATTTTTGACTATGTTCATGATTTCTATCTCATGATGGATGATTTACTAATGTAATTAATGTCATGGTTTGTAAATATGATGGTTAAACAATTATAGATGGTAGATTCATTAGATTAAAAGTGGTTTTGAGGGTAATGAATCAGTTTCCCCTCTTTTAGAGGCAAGTTGTTTGATTGCCTAGATTCTAGTTCCTTGTTTAGAAATGGTTGAAACAACTACTTTTCTATGGATTTGATCGCTAATGGCTAGGATGAGTGGTTTATATGTCTACATCATGTATTCTATTTGTCATTTGCAGAGTTTGGACTCACTTGGATGCTCAGAGCTTGATTGTACATCATTGTAAGCATTTTGGCAAGGAGATTAATAGGATTTGCAGTTATTTCTATGGGATACCTGTGCTATGGAGTTTTAGCACAGTTTCTTCTTTTGTAATCATTTGTTTACAAGTTTTATTTATGGCATCATCCATTTCATTGCTTCTTATTGAATATTATCAAGTTAGATAGGTAGAATCCATTATAACAGTGCTCTGCCTTGGGAAATTATTCAATATTTCATGTTTTCTATTGTTGAGAAGGATCTATGATTGTTACATGCCCTCCTCAGCTCCTCATCAGTCTTAAAAACCTCACACCATTAAGCCTAAAGTGCTAAAGCCTATGCCTACCTTGCCCCATAGAACACCCTGCATTTTTGACCTAATTTCCCAGACCTAAATTGCCTAGCTCCATCTGATCCAGAGAAACATCAAAAAAACCCAATCAAAACTCCCATGCTACTATACCTAGCCTAAAATCCTTACCTGATCCAGTCACCTCGACTAAGATTCTAAAGGAGAGAGCCCTCTCCTGGCCTTGTAGGGCTGGCTACAAGGCTAAACTTGCTTTGTGATGACCTTGGAATTTGCCTCCCTTCAGCCTGAGGTAAATCCAGGTGATAACATAGTGGTGACCATACTGTGGACCATAGTTTTATGTTCCTCAGCAAAATGTATCAAGTGCAGATGTGATTGTTGATGGTGGACAATGATCAGACATCAGAAGACTGAAATCATTCACCTGGCGACTCTAAATTAGTTTCGAGATCAGATCCAAGGACTCCATTGGAGGATGAACTTGACCAGCAGAAACGTGAAAGGAAAATATCGAAAGATCATGTATTCAAGTTGGAATTTCATCCAAGACATTATTTTCTTTGTTATAAATTGTTTCTTCTCTTTTCCCGAGAATGTCAAGAAGGCTTTACAAAGTATATTGTATTTGAGAAAAGGTCATAGACCTGCATTTGATTCTTTCCCTTTGAAGATTGTGAATATGAAATATTTGCATGCCTTTGATCTCGATCAAGACCCTTCTTCTGAATCTTATGATGACCGCCTTGAAATTGATGAGCCTCAAGAGACTAAGACTGATTCTATAGCTTTTGTATATACTCTATATCTTGTAAAATTTCGGATAGATACAAGCCTCTGATTTTACCTCCTATATCCCATGCTTTCCCTAAAAGTCATTACCTATATCTACCAATATTTGATGGTGAATGTGACAACATCACTGCCGTTACACAGTAAAATGTCACTGCCATCATGTCAGTCTCCCTATTGTGCTATAAACCACATTCACCTATACTCATGCTCCTCAAAATGGCTAAAAAACCCTCTTTGCCTAAGTTAAATAAATCATCGCGTCTGTTAATCAAATAACCACGCTGACAGGCAGAGGCCAATGTATCTGATGCACTGCCAGTGCGGAAAAACACGTCTTTTCCGCGCTGGTCCCATTTTTACGAACAGCGCACCCTCCATTTGTCCTTTTCGCGCTGACCAGACCTCCTCTATAGTTGATCTGCGATGTCAGCGTGACAGCCCAGTGTCTCACCCGCGCTGATCCTGTTTGGGCGAATTTGTTCTAACAACCAGCCTTCCAGATCCCTCCCGACTTGGTTGTTAGCTGGTGAGGTCGCCATCCTTTCTCTGGCATGTCTGTTCGACTGACCATCCACTTATCTTGGGGGAAAGCTCATCCTTTACCTATTCATGGAGACTCCTTCTCCTTTATAAGCCACTTCCATTACCCATGAGCAGCTAGTTTTTAGTTTTTTTGAGTTTGGAACATATAGACTTTGATTGAGGAATTCTTAGTGCATTAGTGCTGCTCTTTGTAGACATTTGGTGTGTTGTGTGAGGATTGCTTTGAGCTTGAGGAAGGTCATGAGCTTGTTGCCTTGT
>APFE031624434.1:16235-36905 GCA_000404065.3 Pinus taeda | reverse complement strand
ATCAAGGGTTGAGAGGACTTAAATTTTTTGAGGTGCAAACAATTTCTCAAATCTTGCATGAGGTTTGATCTCTCTTGACTATTGGTAGATCCAGAGTTAAGATGGATCTATGCTAATAGTTATAAATTTTAATTTAGTGTTCATTAGCCTCTCCTAAACTCAGATTTGAACCATTGATACAATGAGGGCTAAACTCCACATTAATTAACTAATCTACACTTCATTAATATCTATATCAATAACACTTAAAAAGGTTCACATTTTGCATAAAATAACAATATAAAAAATATAAATTTAGTCCCATATTAATAATAACAAAATAAAAATATAAAGTTAATCCATGTTAATATTGTTGGATTATATTTGTCTAATAATTGTTATATATTTAAGTATACAAAGAAAAATAAACATAATAACTACTTCTCTAAAATAGTGTATGTATAATAATTATTATAGATTTAAGTTAATTTCAATGACTTTTTGTTTTTGCCTTTTGGAAATCGATTGCCAAGCTTATATCTCTCAAAGGATGAGGATGTTGAAAATGGTTGTTATTGATGTCAAAGGTTCTCCAAATGGAAGATGAAATAAAATAATCAAATAGAATATTTTGAGACCTTTTCAATGGTATATGGCACTCCCTCTTATTCCATAGGAATGAGGAGATATGAGATATTTTGTCAAGATGACCCAACCAAAGTGCAAATGAGCCCCATTTGGATACCATATTTTTGAAGGAATGTTTACTCCAATTACCTAGCTAAAATGGGATCATAGGATATATGGTTGGAAATTTTATTTTGATACCTTTCTAATTAGATATGACACGCTTTCTAACTCCTCATGGTTGAGGAGAAATGAATTTTTGGATATTCATTATACATACACCCAATTGCACTAGTCGACCTAGCCAGTGGAGAAGTTGGCCCTAACCCAACATCCAAACAAACTATAAATAGACATTAACCACTTGAACCAAGCATTTGGTTCTATGTTTAGTAGAGTGAAGGAGTAGGTCTGAAGTTCCTACCTTATGAACCAAGAAGAAGTGAAGTGAAGCCAAGTTGAAGCAACCTTTTGTGAAAGGATTGTGGAATATCTTTTAAAAGGTTTTTGGCATTATGATTGGGAAGGGTTTTTGGTTTGTTTGAGGTTTATTTTTAGGGTTGAGTACAAGTGTCTTTAGATGTTGGGTAGGCTAATTTTTAATGAGGAGAAGGTCGAGTTTCAGGTAGATCTTAAGGGCCAAATTATGTCCATGTAGAGGTCGAGTTTTAGGCTTGTCTTAAGGTCAAGTTGTAGCTCTGATTTGAGGGTCGATTTTTGTTTGTGTGAATGCAAAGTTTCAAGGCTGAGTACTATTGTTTGAAGGATGAGTTTCAAGTGATGATTTCTATTGTTTGAAGGCCAAGTTCTAGGGTTGAGTTCTTCCATTTGAAGATCTAGTTCAGGCTTGGTTTGAAGGCCAAGTTCTAGTGCCTTGAAGCCCAAGTTCAAGCCAAATTTTAAGTCCAAGTTCTAGTGTATTGAAGGTTGATTTCAAGTTGGAGCCCACAATTACTATAATTTGGTGCTTACTAAGGATTGGTGTCCTCATCTTCTTGACAAGTTGGATCCTACAATTTTTGTAAGTTGTTACTTACAGAGGATTGATGTCCTCACAAGAGATCATAATAAATAAATAAATGTTTTCATGTATTCTTTGTCAAATTTTGATTTGATCTTCAATCTATTTTTTCATACGTTATGGATGATTGAGTATGTGATGTGAATTTAGTTTCAAGATTAGTTAAGTGAAAATTTGTAAGAAGTAATGAAATATTGATTCACCCTCCTTCTTGATATATCCAACAATTGGTATTAGAGAAGGATTCTTCAAGAATGGTATAACAATTGGAAGAATATCTTAGAGGGGGCCATGGTCATTTGACAAGCATCAATCAAAATTCCTTTATTTGATGGAACAAATTTTGTTTTTTTGGAAGATAAGAATGAGAACACACTTGATGTATCTTGGTGCTAAAGTTTGGAAGATTGTTATAGATGGATAGAAGGTCCCATCCTATCCTCCAACTAATCAAGATGGGAGAAAGGCTTATGTCGCCAATACAAAAAGCTATGAAATCCATTTTAAGTGGCTTGTCAAATTCAGAATTTAAGTAATAAGAGATTCCCACAGTTACTCATATTGTTAAAAAAAAAATGAATGAGAATTGTGTAGTGGATTTGATTTGTATAACATTTCATAATTTGTTAAAGTTATGCAATGTGAATTAGTTAAAGATATGTGGGACAATATTATAAGAAACTATGAAGGAGATGAAAAAGTAAAGAAGGAAAATCCTTATACCTTTCAGAGATAAGCATGAAAATGAATGGTGAAGAAGATGTTGTTGCCTATTTTCGAGTAGATGAAGTGGTTAATTCTCTCAAAGGATTTGGTGAAGAAATTAAAGAAATAACAATTGTTAAAAAAAAAAAAATTGAGGTCTCCTCCCATGTGTTTGGATGCCAAGGTATCTATCATAGAAGAATTAAAAGATTTGGAGAATTTGAAAATGGATGAGCATCAAGGAATTATCACTACATAAAAAATGAGGATGAGAAACTCATCACACAAGGAAGAAACGTCTAAGCATATAAGAAGTCAACAAAATTAAAGTATGGTGTATGTTCTAGTGATGAATCTGACACATAAATGGCTCAACTAGTTAGAAAACTAAAGATAAAATCCAAATTCAAAGGTAAGTTCCACCTCATCTATTTTAATTGTGGTAAGAGAGGACATTTTACTGCTAAGTGTCCTTACAGGGAAGATAATTATGATGAATAAGAACCTATACAAAGGATCTTCAAAGGAAAATATTCGAAAAAAGTAAAATCTTTATTCCAAAGAGGATAATAATGTTTCTAAATAATAAGAATATGATTCCAATAACGATTGAAGAGAGATCCTATTTTTATCCACAAATGAAGAATCCAACATAGACATACCAAAGGAGCAAAAAAAAAAGGTATAAGAAGAAAGTGTTGAAGGCATAGCGGATCTTGAAGCGGAACTTATCAGTGCACTAGAAAAATTGACAACCTCGAGAAGAAAAACAAGGGACTATCCAAGGAAATCATCTACATTAAGACTAAAAGAGAGGAAGCAAAAGGAGTGGAAGATTTGTTGAATAGTTAGCTAAAAGAAAAGGAAAAAAATTGTGAAAATCTTGAAGTAAAAATTGTCTCATCAAGGAAATATCTAGATAAGCTCAATAGAACATGAAAAGTTTTCAAACTTTGGATGCCATTTGGAACAATCAAATATCACTATATGCTAAGGCTGTTCTTGGTTATATGGGTGAGACCTCATATAAAGAAGATGAAAACACTAAGTCACCAAGTAAGGTAGTTGAATAAAAACTTGAAAGCTCCAATATTAACAAGAGCAAGGAAAGGAGAGAAGAGGAGTCTGGAAACATTGCTACACCAAAAAGATATCTTGATGCTCTCAAGGGGTCCATTCATAATGTAGGCAACAATATGATAAGGGACAAGGTGTTGGAAACTTAGTTATACTGAGAGGGGGGTGAATCTATAGAATGTTGATTTAAACAATATAACCATTTTTCCCAAATTAATTAAACACTTAACAACCAATAGCATAGTACATGAACAACAAAACTAAAATTCAAGAAACTTCAGATCACAACCTAAGAAAAAACACACATGAACACCATGGATTTTAGGTGAAACCCTGAAGGGGAGAAAAACCACTATATTGTTGCTCTACTTGTATTCTTTACATTAATCTCCAAAGTTATTTTACATATATTTGTTGGCCTCTACCATCTATGAAGCCCCAACTTGTCAAAGGCCCCAACCTTCTCAAATACAATGGACTACACTTTCATACGTTTTCATATTGGGTCCTCATCTGCAACCATAAGAAAGCAACGACATTCCTACAACCAACTTCAATTAGTAGCACCAAAACTCACATGTCCAAGGTCTAAGGATAGTAGTACAAACCCTCACTTTTCCATAGAACCCAACCATCAATTGTAGTCTAATACAAGGTAATATACATAAGGCATGGCATCTACAGTGATGTACTCAACCTCTGTAAAATTCACCTCGAAACCAATTTCTTCTACGGATATACTCAACCTCGTTATGCATAAGCTAAATTAATCTCTAACACTAGTCTATCATATTTATGCTAAGTTCTCCCTCATCAAGATAGAACAAATTAACACATCAATTATGTGAAAATTCCTACATTGAAGGAACCCCTACTATAGAAAATTTGAATCTACTTCACCTACTTGATATTTTAAATTATATTCATTAAGTTATTCTTCTGAATACTGATGCAAATTACTTCTGCATCCTACACTAATTAAATATTTGATCTCATGAAATAGAAAAAGGAGAAAATAACAAGATACATAGGACACACTTTTTTTTGGACACAATAGTCCCAGGAAAAACCAAATGTGGGAAAATCAGTGCAACAGTTTTGAGGGTTTATTATTATCCAGGAGAAATATTTGGATACAAATCTAGGATGCTCATATAGAAATCCTTTACAGAAAAAATAATGGTGGAAAATATCAGTGATTTTTATCTCACTTCACCTGACAGAATTCCGGCTGACCCCCTAACAAGACTGGATAACCCTGGCTACTTCTGCGTTGGCCTTGCATAGACCCTACATTAGCGTTTTAGGATCTACGTTAGCCTTTCAGGCTCTATGTCAACCCTGCATCACCTCTTCTACCCTTTACGTTAGCTATCCCAGCAGTTCCAACTTCTGCGTGACATGCATCTTTCCCCTCTGTGCTAGCCTTTCTAGTTCTATGCCAAGGCTGCATGGGCACATACTGGCCTAGTGTTAGCTCTCTCGACCACTATGCTACCTCCACAATCTCTCTCTACCTCTCTCTATCGGTATTCTTTAAAAATTTATTCTCCCAGATTCTCTCTTTCCCTCTATTGTTGAATGATCACCTAGTTTGGATTTCTTAGCTTCCTAGCCCTTGAAATTGAACTCCAAATCAATTTGTTCTCTCCATGTGTGTTTCCAAATGAACCCCAAGCCTCCATTTTGTAATTTTCATGTTGAGTCTTCAATGACCAAGATTAATTCTCTAATCTATTAGAAAATTATATATTACAGAGCAATGGAACATATAAAATATTGCAGAAATATAAGCACAGAAAACACACAAAACAAGAGAGACACAGATATACGTGGTTCACCCAGTTTGGGCTATGTCCACGGAGAAACAGCCAGTCCTTCGATTTATATTATCCAACAAACTGAAGAGATACAACCTATAGCATATCAGCTATAATTCCCTCTTTTCTCTCAATCTCCTCTATCTTCCTCACTCAAAATATAGATCTACATAGACGTAATACAATTCCCTCATATATAGCGAGGTGTTGCATTCTAGGGCAAAAAACCCTAAATTAAAAATAACTTCTACCGTTAGATCTCTGCCTAATGAATGGCCTAGATTGACTACTAAATTACAACATTTTACAAAGCAATTTTACATCTATTCTTAGCTTTGGGGGCGTTGCCCCCAATCCCCCTGCCAGGGGGGCTCCCCAAAGGTCGCAACCGCCCCCCTAGACCCCCTTGCAGCGAATATTTTATGGGTGGCGATGCCACCCGCTTTCGAACTGGGTTCCACTGCAATGATACCTTTGAATATAGTAGATAATGAGGCTCCACACCCAACAATCTCCCACTTGGAGACTAATTATAGCAACTCCACCGCTGCTTCATTTGTTGGACAATGGCTCCACTTTGGACCTGGCTGTTTCTCATCTTCTTCATCATACTTGAAGACCAATTGAAACTAAGCAGATTCTCAGTTTCTCCCTGGTTACAGCTTTTGTTAACATATCTGCAGGATTCTGGCTAGTGTGTACCTTTTCCAGCTTCGATTGTCCATCTTCCAACGTTGACCATATGAAATGGTACTTGAGCTGTATATGTTTAGTCCTGGAATGAAATGTAGAGTTCTTTGCAAGATGTATGGCACTCTTGCTGTCACTGTATAACCTTCCCAACCCCCGCTTATTACCCAATTCATCTAGAAACCTTTGTAACCAAATCATTTGTTTACTAGCCTCTGTAGCAACGACATACTCTACTTCTATTGTTGAGAGTGCAACAACACTTGTAGTTTTGAGACCCAACTGACAGTTGTTCCACCTATAGTAAACACATACCCTGTTGTGCTCCTCCTGTTATCTCTATCACCCGCCATATCTACATCAATATCCAATAGAGCAATGTTTGAACCCACCAAAGCAAATGCTTGAATTTGTGGTACTCTCAATATGAAAAACCAATTCATTGCCACCCAATGTCTTTTCCTGGATTGGTCAGTACCTACTTAAAACTCCCCACGCATGTGCAATATCAGGCCTGGTGCAACCATTGCATACATAAGCTTCCAAACTACTGGCATATGGAACTTAGACATATGAGCCATTTTCGTCCTGAGTCTTGGACACTCCTCCTTATTTAATTGAAATGGCAGCCAAATAACTAAATGGTTTTGCATTCTGCATATTAAACCTTTTCAACACCTTTTCTATGTACTCACTTTGAGACAATGTTAATTTGCGATTCTTCCTGTCTCTAGTTATTCTTCGTACCAAGGATTTGTTTTGCAGTACCCAAATCCTTCATTTGCAAATGAGTTTTCCAATTTTCTTTTGAGCACATTTGTTTCCTGCATGTTAGAACTTGCAACAAGCATGTCATCTACATACAACAACAATATAATATAGCTGCCATCATTTTGCCTTTTGAGATAAACACAATGATCAGAGTGACATCTAGTATAACCTTATCCAGACATAAACCTATCAAATTTTAGATACCACTATCTTAGAGCCTATTTTAAGCCATACAAGATCTTCTTCAACCTACACACTAGTTTCTCCTTCCCTTTTACCTCATATCCTTGTGGCTGTTGCATATATATCTCTTCCTCCAAATCCCCAGGGAGAAAGGATGTCTTTACATCTAACTGCTCAAGATGCAAATATTCAATTGCTAATAGACTTAAAATAGTTCTGATTGAAGTCATTTTAATAAGAGGAGAAAATATCTAATCAAAATCTCCTTTTTTTGTGCCAACCCTTTCACCACAAGTCTAGCTTTATACCTTTTTCTACCTCCATCTTCTTCCTTCAACTTGTAAACCCATTTATTCTGCAATGTTGTTTTACCTGCAGGCAACCTGACTAAGTCTCAAGTCTGGTTATGTGCTAAGGAGTCCATCTCCTCTTTCATGGCTTGCTCCCACTTCTTCCTAGTTTCTACATGTACTACTTCTTCGTAACATTCTGGTTCACTAGAATCAGTCAATAATACATAATATAATGAAGGAGAGTACCGTTCGGGGGGTCTACTTATCCTGGTAGATCTTCTAACACCACCTTCAGGTCTTTGAGGTGCTTATTGTTGTTGTGGTTGTTATTCTAGATGTTGATCATTATGATTTTCAGGCACTATCACTTTTTCTGTGATCTCATCAAGCACTGTGTATTCTCTGTTTTCTTTTTCCTGTTTCTTTTCCTACAACTGATCCTTATACAAAACCTTTTCATTGAATATGACGTCTCTGCTCCTAATGATTTCATGTTTTTCATAATCATAAAAGTGATAACCAAAATCATTAACACCATATCCAATAAAGGTGCATTTCTTTGACTTTGCCTCAAGTTCTATTTTCTTTATTAATGTGGACAAAGGCTTCACAACCAAAAGTATTTAAAAAAGAATAGTTTACCTTTTTATTTGTCCATGCCTCCTCTGGAATACCACCATCCAAGGAACTTGAAGGCCCTCTGTTTATTAGATAAACAGTAGTATCTACAGCATCTACCCAAAATTGTAAAGGAAATCCTACATGAAATCTCATGCACCTTACACACTCCATGATTGTCTTGTTCATCCTTTCTGACACGTCATTTTATTATGGTGTTCTTGGAGCTATCTTCTCTCTACGAATTCCATTCTCTGAATAGTTCCTATTAAACTCTTTGTTGCAATATTCACCTCCATTATCTAATCTGAGGCACTTCAACCTTTTTCCTATCTCATTTTCAACCAAAGCTTTCCATTTCTTGAAAGTATCAAATACATCAGATTTATTTCGAATACAACAAATCCAAGTTTTTCTAGTTGCATCATCAATAAAAGTAACATAATAACAAGAGCCACCAAGAGATGGTACCTGAGCAGATCCCCATACATCTGTATGCACAAGCTCTAATTTTTGGCTCTTCTTTTCTCTCCCAACTCTAAGGAATCTGACTCTCTTTTGTTTTTCCATAAACACAATTCTCACATAATTTTAAATCAACATGCTTCAAACCTGGCAACAAATTTCTTGAGTGAAGAATCTGCATCCCCTTCTCACTCATGTGCCTGAGCCTATGATGCCATAATGCCATATCTTCTCCTGTAGAGGTTAAAGCATTAACAAAATTAGAAATACCATTGCATAAATACAATGTACCAACCTTTCCTCCTTTCTCTATTGCTAGGGATCCTTTAGTGACCTTCCAGGTTTTATCTATGAAAGTACTTACGCAACCTTCACCTCCCAACTGCTCTGTTGAAATCAGATTTTTCTTCAAATCTGGAACATGCCTTACCTCCTTCAATAGCCATTGATTTCCATTCTGCTATTTTATGAAGACTCTACCCATTCCAACGATTTTACAAGGTTTATCATCACCCAATCGAACATGTCCAAAATCTCCTTGAATATAATCATGAAAATGTTTCTTATCAGGTGTGGCATGGAATGAGGCCCCTGAATCTACCACCGAGACATCAATAATACTTTCTAATGAAAGAATCAAAGCATCTTGCAACACATCACCTGTTACATTTGCTTCATGATTAGTTTCTTACCGTACATCTCCTTCTTTTCCCTTCCGAGACTTGCAATCTTTCTTCAGGTGTCCTTTCTTCCTGCATTTCCAGCACACTATCCCCGATCTGGACTTGGATCTGCCTTTTCTTGACTTACTGTGATATCTTGGGCTCTTTCCTCTTTCCATTTTTCTTACCCTAGTCTTTGCAGTCAAAGCATTACGTGATGTCTCACCGGAGATTTTCCATCACATTTCCTCGCTAAGGATTGCACCGACAACATCATCAAACTTTAAAGTACTAGATCCAGAGACAGAGTTACTAATGGCCATAACTAAACCATTCCAACTTTCTAGCAATGAGCATAGAAATAATAGAGCCCTAACTTCATCATCAAAAGTTACCCTTACAGAACTTAACTGACTTGTAACTGTATTAAAATCATTTAAATGGTCTACAACAGATCCACCTTTTCACATCTTCATATTAAACAAACACTTCATAAGAAATACCTTATTTGAGGTCGAGGGTTTTTCATATAGTTTGGCCAATGTCGACATTAAACCCTTTGTTGCCGTTTCCTTTGAAATATTAAATGCTACTGACGCCGCTAGGCACAACCGTATTGTTCCAAGTTCCTTTCTGTCAAGAATGTTCCATTCTGTGTCGGTCATACTTGTCGGCTTCTTTGTCTTTCCGCTCAATGGTAGGTACAGATCTCTCTGATACAGATAATATTCCATCTGCATCTTCCACAGCTGGTAGTTTTGGCCGTTAAATGTTTCGACCCTAAACCTACCATCTTCTGCCATTGCTCCCACTCGAACTAGGAACCCTTCTCTCTCCTATGAGTTTATCAGCCAAATAGACTTTCGGCTCTGATACCAGTTGTTAGAAAATTATATATTACGGAGCAATGAAACACATAAAATATTGTATAAATATAAACACAAAAAATGCATAAAACAAGAGATACTTAGATATACGTGGTTCACCCAGTTTGGGCTACGTCCACAGAGAAAAAACCAGTCCTTCTTTTATTATATTATCCAGCAAACTGAAGAGATACAATCTACAACAGATCTGTTGTAACACCCTCTTCACTGTCAATCTCCTCTCTCTTCCTCACTCAGAATACAAATATACATAGACGAAATACAATTCCCTAATATATAGTGAGGGGTTGCCTTTAAGGGAAAAAACCCTAAATTAAACATAACTTCTACCATCTGATCATTTGCTTAATGAACAACCTAGATTGACTAGAAATTACTAGACTTTTACAAGGCAATTTTACGTCTATTTTCAGCTCCGGGGGCATTGCCCCGAATCCCCCGCTGAGGGACCGTTGGCCCCCGAGCCCCCCAGCTGGGGGGGATCGCCCCGCCCTTCCCCCCCCGCCTTTGAACCCCCATGGGGGGGACAAGTCCCCACCGCGTGGAGGGTGTACAGTCTTCTTGGGGTATACATCTAGCTGAGACCTTTGAATATAGAAGATAATCAGGTTCCACACCCAACATTTTCAACACTCCCTCTTAGCAAGAAAGGGATTACCAGATACCCTAATCCTGCTTCTATGGAACTCAAATATTCCTCTTGATAAAGCCTTTGTCAAAATATCTACATCTTCTTTCTATGTAGGAATGTACTGAAATAACATAATCCATCTTTGCACACAATCTCATTGATGGTGATACTGGATGCCAATATACTTGGATTGATCATGAAATAATGGATTCTCAGAGAGTTTGATACAACTCTTATTGTCATAGTAAATCACTGTAGGATCCATCTTCTGACCAATAACCCAACAAGAATATTTCTCATCCAGATAGCCTCACATGTTTCTTGACTTGCAACCATGTACTTTGCTTCTGCTAAAATGAGTGCCACAGACCTCTGCTTCTTACTGTACTAAGAAAATGTTGCAGACCCAACATTAAAAATTCCTCTTGAAGCACACTTCCTGTTTGATAGACTCCCCATCCAATCTACATTTGTGAAGCCTTGCAACTTCAATCCCTTTGTTCATCTATACCAAAGACCAAACTAAGTAGTGCCTCTGAGGTATCTCAACACATCTTTTGTTGTCTTCCAATATAGTTTGGTTGGATTAACCATGGCTTGACTAAGCTGGTTAACTACATAACACATGTCCGATTGTGTTTTCACCAAATACATAAGCGAACCCATAAGTTGCCTGTAAATGGTAGCCTCCACTTCCTCACCTGAAGTGGCATCTTCTTTCCTCCAGTTACCTGCTTAAGGAGTGTGCATGTGTTTGCTACTCTCCATGTGGAACTTATTCAATATCTCATTGGCATACTTTCCCTGAGAGACAAAAGATTCCCCATCTCCTTGTCATACTTCTAATCCGAGGAAATAATGCACGAGTCCCATGTCCTTCATCTCGAACTCTCTTACAAGGTCCTCCTTGTAATATTTGATCAACTTCTCATCACCAGCAAGGATCAAGTCATCGACATATAACAAAATAATAAATAATTTACCTTCTACCACAATGTGATAAAGGTTTGCATCTGCTTTAGTTTTGGAGAAGTCCAAACCGGTGAGATAGTTATCAATCCTAGTATACCAATCATGTGGTGCTCGCTTGAGTCCATACAATGCTCACTTGAGTCTGCACACATGTGACTCTTGGTTGAAAGTCTTAAACCCCTATGGTTGCTCAATATCCACCTCCTCCTCAATAGTTCCATTGAGGAATGTTGTCTTCACATCTATTTGGTGGATCTTCCACCCCATATGCATTGTCAATACTATAATTGACCTGATGGATGATTAGCTCACTATTGGAACAAAGGTCTCCTCATATTCAATTACCTCCACTTGAGAGTACCCCTTGGCCATAATCTAGCCTTGTATTTCTCTATGCTCCCATTTGTAGAATGCTTTACCTTGTAAAGCCATCTCAAACCAACCATTGATTTGTCTGCTTCTCTTGGGACCACTTCCCAAACAATGTTCCCGATAATGGAATCATATTCCTCTACCATAGCATCAAACCATATTGGTTTTTTCACTTTTTCCTTGGATGAGGATGGTTCTATCTGAAATAGCTCACTCATTAGAGCCATGTACCCAATGTACCGATCCAGTGACATCCTCTTCCTTCGTGGTAATATGGGTTCTCCCACATTCTCTCTACCATCCTACAATAATCTGTCAGCTTCCCTGGTTCGCTTCCTTCCTTCTCTAGATGTCTCTACTTGAGTAGATGTATCCACTCTCTGCTCCTTTACTTGTGGCTACTCCAAAACTTCCTAAGGTTGTTGCTTTGGAGCCAAAAGCTCCTAATCATGTTGCAACTAAAGCTCCCTCTCAATATAACACCTCATTTCCTTGTCCTCATCAAAATTTACATCCTGTCTAACCACTGTCATCTTGATGGATGGAAATTACACCCGATAGTTGTGAGGTGTATCAGTCTGCCTTAGAAAGATGCCCAAATATGCTATTGGCTCTAGGTTTTTCCTTGCTTCCTTGGAAACATGACAGTAAATTGATGATCAAAAGATCCTAAGGTATGACACATTTAGTTTCTTCCTTGAAAAATCTTCCTCTGGTGTACTCATGCCAAGAATCCTGTGAGGACTCCTGTTCTGCAAATAGACCATTATGTTGCATGCTTCAACCCACAAGTGTAGAGGTAGGATTTGGTCATCTAACATCACCCGTGTTGTTCCCAAAATACTTTTGTTCTTCTTCTTCGCCACCCCATTTTGTTGTTGGTTATGAGGTGTTCTTAACTACCGTCAAATGCTTCCTTTGCACATAATTTTTTAAGCTCATTAGAAATGTACTCACCACCATTATCGCTCTTGAGAGCCTTCACTTTCCCATGAGTCTCTTTCTCAACAAGTGCTTTGAACTTAACAAATTTGGAGAATGTTTGGTATTTCTTCTGCATGAAGCAGATCCAACACTTCCGCAAGAAATCATATACAAATATAACATAATACATGTGCTTAGCAGTGGAGGCTATCGAGAAAGGTCCATATACATCAGAGTGGATCCTTTCAAGGATTGCATGCACCCTGTTGTCCTGAACATTGAAGGTGGATTTTGTGTACTTCCCCAATGTACACATTTTCATGTATCTCGCTACTCTTGTGCTCCATTAGGGAGGCCTGTAGAAATCTGTTGCATGATCTTCAAAGCGCCATGATGAAAATGGCTAAATATTCTATGCCATAAGTCTCCAACATATCGACTATGTACTTTGTCTACTTTTGTGCTTAAAGCTGCATAGTATTCCACATATAATTTGTAGAGGTTCTTCACTCGAACCATGATCTAGGTCACTTATTCCATGATGACGTGTCTCAAGAAAGCCTTCCTTTTGCTGAATATCACATCGTAGCTATGGTATCCCAACACCGCGACGGAAACTAGATTCTTTTTCAGACCGGGTACATACATCACATCATTGACCTTGAGAGGAGGGACAAACTCCCTCTGAAAAGTAATGGTATCAATGTCAGTCACACTATTATACCTTCCATCATATCCCATATGGATGTGCATTTGGAGATCCTTCTCCTCCAAGTCATTGAAAAATTGTTTGTTCCCCATCATGTGGAATGAGGCACCGTTGTCGAGATACCACACACTACCCATCATTGTGCTTGACATGCATGCAATTAGGATAAAATCAAGTTCAAATTGTGAAGCCAAGGCTTCACCCACCAATCCTCCTGCAGTATTCTTTCTTTCTTTATTGTGTGGAAATTTCGTGGCATAATGTCCCAGTTCATGACAGTGAAAGCACTTGATTTTGAACAAGTCCTTCTTCTTGCCCCTTGACCATATTCTGCTTTATATTGAAATTCCTCCCCTTTCCCTTTCTTTTCCTTTCCATCCAAGGCACGTTTCTCCTCATTCTCGACCTTGGATGAAGCCCTGTCTCTGTTGCTCCACCTTATTTTTTCCTGCACTAGATCATACCATAACCACTCCCAACTTGGTAGTTTCTCTCTGCCATTTATTGAATCTTGATAACTATGCCAACTCTTGGGAAGGCCTAAGAGGGATAGAGCTACCAGATCTTCTTCAGGAAAAATAACACCGACCCCACTGAGTTCATCATGAAGCTGTGTATATCTGGTTAGGTACTACAGAATTGTTTCATTCTTTTGCATATTAATACTTCGAAGCTTGTCTTGAATATTCGAGACAATATGATCTCGAAATCCCTCCAATATGATCTTCCTTTCTTGAGCCACATTCTTCTTCCACTGAGAGAGATCCTGGGCATCAGATGCTAGGGGTTTTCCTACATCTATCTTAATGTATTCTAGCAACACATTATCATCCAATACTGCCTCCATTCAAATCTTTCAATCCACAAAATTTGTTGTCCCTTCCAAAGCATACTCGAGCTTGAGTCCATTGAAATCCATCTTCTCAATCCTAGAGAAAACCTGTAACACTGATCTTAAAATTTGAACCTCCTAGAATGGGAACTTCAAACTCTCTTCTCTATTTTGAATCTAGCTCTGATACCATATAGAAATTAATGTGTAGATTCTAAAATTTTCATGAAATTTACTAAATCACGAGACTAGAAGTTACTCTACTCATATGCAAAGAAAATTCACGATCGAGAACGCAAATCATTAACATGCATCAAGATTTAACACACATACACAGAGATTTATCTAGGGGAAAGAAACTGTTCAAAATCCCTTACTATTTGTATTTCATTAATCAAATAATTTGGATGAATACAATATGCTTTTCTCGAAATTGATCTCAACCTGCACCTGTATCTTCTATCCTATGCTTGACTAACTAACCTTGGCCAATACTTAGCCAATTTTCTAAGCTTCCAAGCTCATATTTCCTTGCATTGTTCCCTTGGGAATTAGGCCCCTATTAATTAGGAAATTCCTCAATTTTGATTGTGCAATTCCTATAGGTCCTTCTCTGTCTACATGCATGACCTATACGACTTTGACTAGTTTACAACTGATAGTTCACTACCCTTGAACTCCAATCTCAACTAGGTAACTCGAATTCTCTGCATGCATGAGTTAATTTAGGTTGATTGATCAGTTAACAGGATCATTACTTATTGTGAAAAAGTGTTACACACCCTTGTCACTCAGTGTGAAAAAAATTACACACCCTTGAATGAACCTCCACTAGTTCTGCTAACATTGAGAATTAGTTACACTGATAGTAACTAATTTTAACTGAGATAGATTGCTACAAATAAGAAATCAATCATTTAGAACTGAACTCAAGTGTCTCCAACTCGAATTCAGTAAATTAAATGAGTGACAAGAGCCATGTCACCTTATTTAACTTCCTCCAAGTATTCTACTGAAATTGAAATTGAAATTTCTCCTAATTTAATCAAGGCAAAATTAAATTAGGAATTTCTTGTTTCATTTTCAACAAGTTCAACCTAGAGTGGTTGTTATAATTATGAGAAGATCCATACTAATCCATACACAAAAATGTGGGAAACATTGATGTAAGAACTAAACTATTCATGGATGATGGTAATAATAAATGTGAGGTTGGACTTATCTCAACAATTCTATGATTTGAATGGTCATTATGGACCTGTCACCTAGTTGAGGCACACCCTCACTATCAAACTCCAAGGAAAAATTTACAACCACATATTTTGTCCAATCATTTAGCCTATGTGAGGAGGAACACCTATGTCAAGGAAGGACACAAAATTTTTGTTACCTCAACCTCAAACCCATGGCTCTAATCCCATTGTTGGATTGCACTAGAATGAAATATAAGTGTGATATGCATTTCTAGTTAATAAAAAACATATATATACATCATTTAATGATCTTTGGATTCATCTTGCAAGTTCCCTTGGAAGCTCGATGACTCTTCATATTCCCTTGAGAGTCTTTACATCTTTTCTCAAGTGAATGATACAATTTACCAGTCCTTGAGGACTAGGTTTTCAAAAACATTCCCTTGATTTTTTCTAATTTCCTTTTTAGCATCTGATTTACTTTTGTTGACTTATGAATTCATAAGTCAGATTCAGATGCAACTTACCCAGATATACACTAGCAAACATTTTCCTCTGGCACTTGATTGGTCCAATAGGTTTTGTGGAAAGACAACCTCCAATTCCTTATTAGTTGTATCTTTTGTTGGTTTTTGTGTGGAAACATTTGTGGTTGTTTGAGGGATTGCGATATCTACTATGTAAATAGTGCATTTCATCCATCGTGATTCAAATATTTTTCTTACCTCTTCTTCTTCTTCATGGTCTAAATTATTTCCTTTAATATATATTCGTTAATTATTTCAACATCATTATCCTATGGTGTGGGAGTAGGGGAGGAAGTTTCTTGCTTCAATTGACTTGTCGAAGGCTATTTTGGTGCCTTCTCTCCTTGTCCCTTCATTGTTTCTTATAGAGAATGCATTCCAAAATATTCCTATGTCCATTTCCTCTACGATAATGTATTAATTAATAGGATATTAATTAGGTCTTGGTGAGAGATGCATGTGATAAGATTCCTGACCATTTTGATGGTATTCACCATTTTTTTATAGTGTTTTAAAAAATGTATGGGATGTTGATCATACTATGGTGTTGAAGATGGGTAAGTAGCTTAAGGTGGTACCCAAATATCATGTCGTGCCTACCATTGTAGGTGTTATATTATTGTGCAAAGTAGGAAATGTCATAAAAAAGTGGAGTTAGGGACTTTCTATGAAATCCTTTACCCTTATCTGCTATGGTTTCTCCTTACTACAAGAAGTGTTGTTTTTACTATTGGAAGTACCACTTTTCTTTCAAAAACACTATCCTCTATCAACTGTACCAGATAATTTAGAGCTAATTCCTATATGGAATGTAGGACTTTCTTTTCTTCTTGATCCATCATGGATATATTTTTATATTTTCCACATTCACGACCTAATAAATTCATACGTATGGGGGTAGACTAAGTGTATAGGTATTATCTTCCTCCTTTTCCAGTATCTTGAAAGGATCAAAGCTTTGATTTTCTTACCAAGACCCTATAACTTCTCCTTATTTTTTCAACCACATGAATAACTTCTCCATTCTATGTTGATCATGCCTGACCTTATACTTTCTTGTGACTTCTTCATTTCTCCTATACTTGAAGATGTATTTTCTTGATCTTATCAACAAATTTCTCTACCCTTAACACATTCCATGTGAGATCCTCCCTCATTCCTCCTTGTTGTCTATATGAAATATCCAAAGGTGAAGGTGGAATATATCCAAAATAAGTTTCAAATGGGGACTTACCAGTAGAATTATGGACTACTCTATTATAGTATTTTTGTATATATACTAGGTTTTCATCCCAAGTACTTTGATTCTTCTGATTATAACCCCTCAAAAGCTACTCCAAAGTCTTGTTGACTACTATTTTTCCATTTTTTTTATGGATGGAAGGTTATATATGTCTTCAAATTTGTGTCCATCTTGTCCCACAATGTAGTACAAAATGCACTAAGAAATTCAGTGTCCCTATCTGAAACAATGCTCCTTGGTATCCCAAAGTGCACCCAGACTTGTCCAAAAAACAAGTTTGCTACTTCTTGTTTGTTGATGTTCTTCTTATAAGGCATGAGAACACACATATTGTTGAACCTATCAACTACCATGAACATTTAGTCATATCCCTTCTTAGGTATTGGTAAACCTCCCATAAATTCCATGCAAATTGCCAAGTAATTTAATTGTCTTTAAATTTCTACATTTAATCATCAACCAAGGCTCGCAGACTTCAAAATGAAAGCATAGGAAATGTAGGACTGGAGCCTACCTAAGAATAATAAACCAACTTAACTAGATAAGAAAATATAATGAAAAATTTAACATGATACAATGGTTTATTAATTGCTTTGGTGTCTCTAAATAGAGTTTAACCTAAGCGTGAAAATGCTAGTGTCTGTAATTAGTGTGAAGAAATTACTTAAAACCATGACGAAGTATATTAACTCCTGGAATTCATCTAGAACATTTTAGACAAAATAAAATCAACACTCTTCATAAACAAAATTCAAAATGTAAGTAATGATTGCAAAGTAAAACAATACTCAAACATAATTCATTGATTTATTCATTGGACTTATGTTTCCAAGAGCATTTTGTGGCCACTAATCACAATCCTTTGTTTAGTATCAAAGCATCAATTTTTTTTGTTATTTATTCAATAAATACTTTAGTTCTTTAATCTTTAGTGCTTTATTTCTATAAGTTTTCAAATAAAAAACATAAGGTCAGAGGAGACAGTCACTATGTTGACCCAACCTCCAAGGTACAATTATGGGTACAGGGTCTATTTTTTTTTATTCTTTTCAACTTCTTAAAAGCCTAAAATGAATACAATCGTTGCATTTGTCTCATTAAGACCTTTCCAATGATATAAATTTTTCCATGATCTAACTTATGGATCAAAATATGTGGTCATTCAACGATGGGCCAATTACCACCTTTCCACGTAGACATTGATCCCACATGGTAATCACATACCAACACATGTGGCACTCTGTGTACCATCTTCACTATCATGGATCAATCCACGTGGATATGCACACTCCTCTAAGTAATAATAGGTCTACTTATTCCCAACTTTGCGACACATTCAAACTTAACAAGGGGGCCTCAACCCTGGCCCCTAGCCTACCTTTGGTACCATCTAAGATTTGGGCCTTAACTAGCCCAACCCCAACCTAGTAGTTTGACCTAACTCCCGACCCCAAACCAGCGGGTCCCATAGATGGCTCCACCTATGCACCTTGGGTTGGACACAACTTCACTCGAGGTCCTAGATTTTTCAACCAACCTTCTAACCCCCAACTTGACGAGTCCTATAGGTGACTTCAAACTAGTTTTACAAGATTTTGAAACTTATAAAATTTCACAAATTTCTTCTTGGTTTCACGGGCACCACGATTTGTGACTAACTCATTAATGATTGACAAGAGATCCAAAGATAAAACTTGGGAAAATACATGTATAGGATATTACACTTAGTAAATACACATTTGAGTGTGTTTCACCAAAAACACAGGGAACTAGAGAAGCTCCGTCACACATGATAACGATGTGTTTCTTTTATTCAATCAACTCACATATACAAAGCAAATAAATAACCAACAACTCATACTTGTTGAATTAATGAAAGGAACACAACAATCCATGCTTACATAACATTTATAGAAACTCAACCATTCTTCGGACATGCTTATAAGAAATCTAATGTCCATTGACACATAAGAAATCACATTCCTCATTAAAAATATAATCATGTAACCAATACAATGACCAATAATAAATATATAAATATAAGAAGGATGAGCAAATAATTATCTTATACAACCAAATAAACAAGCAACTGAGATCGAGACTTTGACTCTCCACACAACCATAGATAAGAAACAACCACTATTACTTGTAGCTGTCACTCCTAATTCATATTCCAATGCTTGATGTGTAGTGCTTATGACATAAAAATTTAACCAAAGAAACAACTAAAACAAGATGTCTCAAGGCCACTCCGCCTTCATCACCAACTACAAAAGCTTCCACTTAGTCTTCTTAAACTTTATCATACATTATGAACATCCATGCTAGGAAATTATAGTACAAAGAGTTCAAATCACTTGCAGGAGAAGGGAGTCCACAATAAGGAAGGTTCATCAGCATTAAAGGAAAGTCACTACTCTTTATAATGATTTCACCTAGCAAGCCTTTGTGAGATTTATTTAGTTAGTTTTAATCTCTCCATAGCTCAACAACAATAAACTTTGGATGGTGCCTTCTCTGTGTTCTCACCTCCACCCCTAGATGGAATTTTCTTGTCTCATAACAGGTTTGTGTCGAGGACCCTTCCCATGCTCTTGCACACTCTAAGAGGCATTGTTCTCTCTCAATATCTATGTGCTAGTGTGTCCATTCACCCATGAAAATTTCTCCTCGAGAATCCTCTCCCTCACAAAATTATGCATCTCCTCTTAACAAACTAACTATCTCTCTTTTTACCAAAGATGATTGCAATCAACTGCTGGATAGGGAAACCCATGCCTATATTTAAATTTTATCCTTTTCTTGCTTTTGGTTGGAGCTAAAGGAGACTTAGGCCTGTCCTTCCTCTTTCAATTAATTTATAGCATAGTCATCCCATTTAAAACCACTCATCCAACCAAGACTGATATTTAAAACAACCATTCTTCAAGGAATCTCCTTCTTTGTGCAATGGAATGCATGTTCCTCTCTCAACTATTTAATAATTACAATTATTTACAATGAGAGAAATATTAACCAGGGGATGTCACATGTATCACCTAAAATTAGGATTATGGGTATCCATATGCATATAATAATGAGAATGGGTATATGGTTCAAGAAATGTTAGAGGTTGGCATCATTCAACCTAGAAAAAATACTTTCTCTTCAATAGTGATGATGGTTATAAAAAATGATGATTCATGGTGTATGTGTCCATATTCTGGATTTGAGACCTCTGTGGTACAATATTTTTGATTCAGACATCGGAGATTCCACAGTAATAAGATTTTTCTGCCAACGTTTCGAATCCCAACTGGGATCCATCATTAGGGCAACTTGAAGCTTGATAGAAGAAGAGCAGCTGACAAGGGAATAAATAGGGATGAGGAAAGAAGAGAAAGACAGAGAGGAAGGTCGGCTCTCATTTTTGAGAAGTCGGCTGCCTCTTATTTGTAATTAATTTTAATTTTTAATTTTTAATTAATTA